>BGPT01001981.1:34790-113628 GCA_003297045.1 Symbiodinium sp. clade C Y103 | reverse complement strand
CCCCCCCAACCCCCAACCTCCCCCCAACCCCACCCAACCCCCCCCGCAACAACATGTTAAAATCACTGTAACTACACGTACGGTTTCAGAACCGTAGGCATATACATGCAGCTATATATATACATATATATATATATATATACATGTTACATATACATTAGAATGGTAATATATACAGTATATATATATATATATACAGAATTGTACCTGTACCTCCACATGATTAGGTGCATATATTTAATATCATTGCAATAATAACGCGTAATGTGGTAAACCCAATAAGAAACAATCATCAAAATCACCATGGATAGGATGTGTAAACCATCCCCAGATGGTAGGTTAAATGGCATTGGGTTTTCCACATTAATGTATTTATTCACGTACCTGTTATTATTGCAATTAAATATGCATTATTAATTATTATGGATATTGTAATACTTGGTACAGTATTGCCCTACTTCAAGAACAATGTTCTTATTGTACTATATGCGTCGCATGTTAATATAAAGAGATGGTATAAACCATCAGAATATGGGAGCGGTATTATTGCTTAATTAACTATGTTTATATTATGTGTATATGTGTATTACTAATGGGGACCTGGTATTACGTACTGATGCCCCTTGCTGAGGCCTTGCTACACGTGCTGTGGCACTTCCTTGCGGGGCTGGCCGTGTATTTTGGTTCGCTGAGCGACGCTCAAGTCCGTGCCACGGCGCCAAAATCTGGGTGTATAACTTGGGACCCTGAAATCTATAGAAATCCAGCAAAAAAAACACGGTAAAACCAACAAAAGCTGGGATATGTTGGGATTGAATCGACAGAAGTCACGATTTAAGTGGAGGCTTAATCTTCAAACAAACAAAAGTGGTTTCACCAAGAGAGACCACGATTTGACCAGAAGAAATCTTGCATTGTTATCAGCCGGAAAAAGATGCCGATAGAAAGATTAGTGATGATGCCAGGGCAGATTCTGGGACTTCACCTACATTTTTGCTTTGAAAGAAACATTTTGATAGGAGAATCCCTCAAGTTACTGTATGTCAGCCGTGGTCAATACTCATCACCTACACTGCCCTTGGTAAAACCTGACCATCGGGGAGTTTACCCCAAAATAGTGACTGATATTGATAGATCATGAAGATTCATGAAGGAAATGATCGCCCAACACTGCCCGAAAACTTCCAAAACGACCATTTTCCATCATTTTCCCTGGTTCTCAACCCGGTGCTTTGGCCCATTTTTTCCTCGCGGACTCCTCGGCTTTGTCGAATCGAGGTTATTCCGCCCATGGCATTGGCCGCGCCGTTGATGATCCAGACGATCCCTGGCCTTTGGCGCCTTGGTGCCGTGATGGTGAAACCAAAATCACCATATATCACCATGATGGTTAACCATAAAAAATGGTGATTCTCCATGGGATTTCATGGTTTAACAATGGGTGAATAATGGTTAAGAATGGGATTATATAGGATTTATTCTCTGGTAAACTGAGATAGTGAACTGGAACATCACCATTTTGATTGGGAAAATCAACTATTTCTATGGGCATTTTCCATAGCAAACCGTTTGTTTACCAGACATTAAATTCTAGTGACCTCACTGTTCTCACTGGAAGCATGGTTGGGATTGGGTGGAATCATCGATATTTGAACTATTCGGGTGGACGAAATATGATAGTTTACCCAGAATGAAAACATCATGAACACTAGAGTTACCATTATAAGTATAAGTTAATATAAGTTAACATTAGTTAACTAGCTCATGATATGCCCCTTAAACCGTACTGAACCAAGTCGTGAATAAGTAGTTATAAGTTATAAGTCAATTGAGCTATCAGAGGGGGCCGCGCCTTTACTCCTGGTGAGGGTGAAGGGTGTATGAACTAGCCATGGTGAGGAGTGCCGATATAACACACACACACCATACATACATATATATATACATATACACATACATATACATATATCTATCATTATCTATCTAAATCTCAACGAATTCTCTGCCATAAGAATTGACTAGAATCCCGAGCTTGACTGGGCGTTCGGCAAATTCTTCGGTCCTTTGTAGGTTTTTCTTTATGTAAAGATATTGAAATAGAGAAGAAACTAAAGGCCCAAATCCATGAAAGTCCTAGTTTTGGATGAAATCCCTCATTTTCACTAGCAAAAACCATGGTCTCCCGGTCATGGCTCTCTGGCCAGAGGTGTGGCTTTGGCAGTCCTGGCAACGTCCAGAGTCAACAAAGAAGGTGGATTGAGAGACTGGGCAAAATCTCATGGGAATTTCAGAACCGCCAAACCGGAGGTACTGTACTCACTGGATTGGTTGAAGGGAAATTTAAACCGGAAACCCCTATATTTGATGGGAAAATCCATGGTTTCCTGTAAATTTTCCCATTAACCAATCCATTGATGTACCATATGTTTTTTTTTTTGAGGGCGTATCCCCTTACATAGGCACTCTCTTGTGTTATGTATGGTAGGTGCCTCCGATTACCTGAAATGGTCATTGAGGTATGGCATGTTTCTAGACAAATTGGGGCTACAACATGCTACAACTGGTTATAACTGATATTTCAGCAACCAACATATGGGGATCTGTCGGACAGATATGATGGAATTATAGTACAATATCGTCTCCTCTGAGGCCTTGGGATGATATTCTGATTGGTTTTTCGCCAACAATAGGGGATTTGAATCATCGGGGGGCTGGATGATTCCCAAGAACTTCTATTTCTTCAGATGGGTTGATAGAGACCGGGCGAGTTTGACTTATTATGGGAACCTAGGGTGTTATGATGAATCATATGGGATCTAAGCAGCAAATGGGATGGAGAGAGATTTTGGTAAAGGTAGGGGATTCCAACTTGGACAGTTTTGAGGTATGCCAAATTTGTATTTATTGCCAGTCTCTGGCCTGAAACTTAACAAAATGAGGCCAGCACCACGGTCACCGCCCAATCGACCTTGAGCGAAGGGCTCACCCCGGACTCGGGACAGAGCGACCCCGCTGGCTGCGGAATTCTGTGGTTTGCCACTCTGGTGTGGGTTGAGCTCGCTGCTGGAACCAGATTGGATGATATCACAATATATCACACCGCAATTTATGACATGTTTATGGGGGATTTACATGAATTTCCAGCAAATTGTTGTGGACATGTTGATATACGTTACAGAACATGATTTTAGTCATTTTTGTGCCATGTGGTGTGTCAGACCGAGATCTGTTGGGAGGTGTTGAAACATGTTGAAACCCCGATCCAGTTCATTCGTTTTTCATTTCTTAGGGGCTGGTTAGTTGCAAAGATACTTTCAGTCCATTTGATCCAGGCGCCGGACTGGATATGTTGAGTTTAATATGTCCCTCTGCAAGAAAACAACTCAAAAAGTCGTGCTTGTTTTACTGACCATGACACGGCCTTCCGTGCTACATTCCGCACCAGTGATCGAAGGAGGTGGCTGGTCCTGACATTTCAAGATTGCGATAAAAATGGTGAAATGGCGTGGGTCGGAACCAGGTCAAGTCACGCAGGAAAGGCAATGAACGTGTGCAGTTCATGGGGGATTCCCAATAGCTGGATGCTTTATGATGGATAATCATAGCAAAATGGATGATTTTAAGGGTGCCCCCATTTTAGTAAGCCTCCATGTATGTCAGCATGTTCTTAGCCAGACGTGGTTTGGAATACTGTACTGTGTTTCCTGCTGGGAAAGTTTTTTCAATTTGAATCCATGTTATGTAGGGTTTTGAATCCATGTGATAGCCCGCTGATGGGGGTTACAACTTGTTTGCAACCACAGAAAACCAGCTATCAGCGACCTGCTACACTGTGAATGCAGGATAAACCTTGGTGTTTAGTTGCTGCAAATTGTATGGAGACTCTACTTATTTTCTTGCGAGGTAGACAAGGTGGGCCATGAAAGTGAAATCTAGTTGATAAATTAGGGATTTAGGGGGAGATTCCCAACAGTGAGAAGTTGCCATTGGAAACTGTTACCCCATGAAAAAACACCTGGATCCTTGGTGAACACTAGGTTGACCTCACGAGATATGTAAAGCTTCTAGTGCAAGCTACCCCCTCGCAGGCTGACATAGCGATGGAAGCGTGGTTTTTCCCTTAGAAGTCAGCCACAAATGCTAGCCTTTTTTGTAGCTTCTTATACGTTTACTGGAGATCTGGAGGGTATGCCGATTTAGTCAATACCAAGCCGAAGATTAATGGATGGCTTGAGACGGATGACAAGATTCACAAGAACTGCACTTTTTGAAAGAGCAAAATCTTCAATCTTAGGATTTTTGCTGATTAAAGAATATTAAAGATGCTTTTACCAGACAAATAGTGGGATTTAGCTCCACTTCACAAGCTTTTCTTGAGGTAAATGATGAGATTCAGATGACAAAAGGATTGCGAGACCCCTCCAACATATTCCTAAGTCAGGACATGGTGGAGACCCGTAGCCATGGCACCAAAGCCGGGATCTTCCAGGGTTTGCCGCTGCATTGAAACGCTTGAAACGCATGGAAGATGTTGGAAAACTTACAGTAAACTGATATACAGTATCCTTCAAACACCTAGAAAAGTACTTTGCCACTTTTTTTCGTAGGATTTCACTTTTCTATCTCTCTGGTGGGGTGCTATAACATAGACATATAGATTCATAGATCTGAAACAAATACGTTCCCCGGAAATGATCTACGGTGGGGATTCCTCCTGCGGGAGGGTTCAATCGAAATGACATCACTGTGCATTGCGGTTCGTGAGGAGAATCATCCCGGGAAGAAGACCTTATTTCAGTTGGGGAGTCATTATAGTTTATGTGGCCTATTTTTTTTGGGGAAAAGATTTGAAGAATCATCGGGGAACACATAGAATGAATAGGACACATTTATGATTCTGATCACATATATATATATATACATATTTATGTCGTTTTTTCACTGGCTGGTCGATTAGTAGAGGGCTCCTCCATTCAACAGCAAACAAGTTGATAACAAATCATCTCCCAAACTGGCCCCTGCCATTTTTCCTAAAAGGATGAAGGGATCACAAGAGGCTCTAGCCAAACAAGTGGGTAAAGCGAAAGCTGACTGCTTGGCTCATGGGCATGTTTGTTGGCCACACATTAGGAAAACCATATCTCAAATGACCTAAAAGATTGGAAACAATGAGGGCTTGTGGAGATGCCAGCCAAAATGCAGCTTCATCACTGTCTTACAAAGCTGTAGCTGGGAGTTGTTTTTTTCACATTTCTTCAAGAATTCATCACTGTAGTATGCTGGTTATAATCTCATTTCTGTTTGTTATATCCCCTGGTAAACGTTTACATAACTATGGAACATCACCATGCTCTTAATGGGAAAATCCACTTTTTCTATGGCCATTTTCAATAGCAAACGGTTAGTTTACCAGAGGACATTCTTCCCAAGACATCTCCCCACGAAGTGATCCTCTTCCTGTGGGATGGTCATAGCCATGATTTATTCTTCGGCCATGTTACAAGGAGTCTCAGTATGGGACGGATGACCATACCAGATCAGGTTTGTTAGTTCTATGCCCATTGTGGTTTCAATCCCATTATGTATTCCAATACATATAATAACATATATACTAGACTATATATCAAATTATATGCCTTATTATGGGATCTAAATATCAATCTGATTTCATTACCATAGTACGGGATTCCACTAATATAGATATCTAATGTTACCTGATCCCATGATATGTCCCATTTCCTATTACATATCCCATTCTCATCTATTGTCTAAGACGCATTGGTTTCTGAGGGGTGTTCAATATGACATATCCCATTATATGACTTTATTATACATCCCATTTTACATCCAATTGCCTATTCCACTTCAGATCCCATTGTTATTGGCTACATGCCAAATTTCTTCCATGGTACACATTTTCCAACTGCACATGTTTTCCCGTTTTCCCCAAATCTCTTCGTATTCCGCGGCAGCATTCCTTGGATTCAACCCTTGGATTTGGATGTGGTCAGGGGCCGCCCGTGGCTACAGGTTTCCGGAAAATCATCGAACTTTTATGGCATGATTCTTGAGTTATAGCAACCCCCAGTTAGAACCAGAACAGTCAAATCATGCCGAGATAGTGGAAAATGTGGTTCTATATATCTTTTTGAAGGTTACTAGAAGCTGAACAAACTGATGGCGGACCCCTCACTTTCCCCAAGTTACAACTGGATAACTTGGTTTATAAACTGATGTTTGAAAAAAACGCATCCAACACTTTGGAGTTGTGAACCAACAGAAACCCATCTGGGGCCAACTGTCCAGATTTTCGGCTCCCTCATGACTCAGTTTCAGATCATGCTCCCAATGATTCCATGGCTTGGAATATGTTTTTGATTTATCAGAATTTAACATGATACTACAAGAGCCTTGTACCACATGTATGAAACACCACTAATGAGACTAATGATTGACATTGATGATTTGTTAGATTTGTTGCCATCTCTTTGGGACCCAGAATTGGATAAACCCCCAACCAGGTTGGGGCTAAAGACCCTGGTTTTCGGTTAAGATTTCTCCTTTAAAAAAACAATCCATTGATTGGTGATCACTTTCTGGCCCGGGCCCCTCCTGACCTTTGCTAAGTGCTCGCGCAGTATTTATTCTGTGATTCAAAAACCACTTCGGACCCTCTGAAATGTTGCATTGCGCCGCACGCGGCACAGACACTGACAAGATCCATTGGTATATGTGCTATTGGCAGATGGCGTTCTCCTCGAAATAGCTGGTAGATGCAGTATGTATGATATATGATGATATATGTATGTTTATCCCTCAGATGTTGTACTATAGAATGCTATAGGCTAAAGGTTAAACGAACTTTAAAAACCCATCCCCAGATGAATCTTTGCTGTTGCACCTTAGATCTGTATGGGGGGTTCCATGCTTTTGATCCAAGGACAGGTTGGTGTTTGATTTGTTGTTTTGGTGGGTGGAACTTCCCCTGAACCTCTCAAAGTACCGAAAAGTTGCAAGAATCCTCGACCAGTAACCAATTTGGCTAGAGGAACACCAGAAAAACATGGAACAAATAGGAGGGATATAGTCATGTACCGCATGATTTAGATCTTTAAAGATGCATTTGGATAGACCGGGTCTCGAAGAGTCAGACATTTCGAAGAAGTCAGGGGCGTTTGGCCCCTCGGAATTGGAGAGATGAAGGACCTTGTCCAGTTGAAAATCCTCTGACGGATGCGGCCCCAGCCGGCCCCAGCCCAAAGACTTGGGTCTTTTCCTGGCATTGATGAGAATACCCCACACGTTGATCCATACACAGATGTTATTCTGGCACATTTTGCAAGGCCACCGCTCCAAGGACTTCATTGCAAAGGTTAAGATGAGGCGGAATCTTCCCATGAGCTAGGCATAGGGTTCCGAAGTACAGTAACATCAAGAGACATATAGTACAGAGATGTGCAGAGACATGAGCTGTAACATATTGTATGATATCTCATATTATCATCTATTACCACCCGTTTTGGCATGTTTTGGGTTTGAGTGATTCAGCTGATGACAAGGCCCTTGATCTTTCAGCAAGGTAGGCAGCTGAGGAGGAATGGGACAAATTGCCCTTCCTCTCCAGTGCACAATGTCTTCCCATGTCTTGCAACCAAAAACCCGAAGATCTGGCGATGACCAAAGAGTTTGGCTGCTTCTGTTGATTCGGAGGTTTTCTTACAGAAAGGCTGGCTTGCCCTTGATCATTGTACATGGAAGGGGGGATTCTCTAACGTTTCCCTTTCTTCAATACTGGGAGTGTTTGGGCGTCATCGCCGTGTTTGGGCGTCATCGCCGCATCTTTACACACAGCAGCTGTAGATAAGCCTATTTTGGGGCCCGGGATTCCCCTGTTTCATACGTCTCCGCTTCCCATACGGGTATAATAAAATAATAGGGTTTACTAAATATGCACTGTAACAGATTTCCCAGAGTGACTTACCAGCTACTTGACCATCATTGTTTTGTCACATCACCAGTTCGTCCAAACTTATGGGGACCCTAAATCCACTGGTCAATCATCATGTTCCCTATGAAGGCTAGAATAGCGGTATACCGGTATACCCCAGGCTGAGGCAAACCCGAACTCGCATGGTTGGATCATGTATCCAATACAATATCACCATAAATCTATGTGAAATTACAGTATAGGTTGAAGGCCTATGTTCATGATGAAATTTTGATGGCTTCAAGTTTGTTTATTCCCAGAGCCCCCTTCAAAGCAAAAGCAGCACCTCAACGAAATAAAACCGCAGCGGTTTAGCCACAGGTTGAAGCTGCCATTTCAGGTGATGCATACAGCCTATCCCAAAGGGGGATGTATGCATACCAAGAAAAATATTTTTGTTGGTACATACAATCGGATAGATGTGCGCAAGGAAATGGAACACACATTTTATTTTGTGAAAAGCTCATGAAGAATCAACAGATGCTGTAGGAAAACAACCTAACATGAACAGTGTGTAAGTATAGGGGAACCCTCCTGCAAACTAACGTAGATGTGGAAAACCCACCAGAAATGTCGATCATTTTCGGAATGGGTTTTCCGGTTTTCCCATGGCTTTTCCACATCAATGTAGACGTTTACCCTAGGGTAATATGTATCGATAAGTGGATAGATCTCCAACTGAGCCCGACTTCGCCTTCGCGTGAGGATGAGCCTGAGGCTGGTGAGGCTTCACCCACCTCCAGTCTACCGAGTCTACCTGCGAACGCGGACCCTGACAAGATGGAAGGTGCCAGAGCGATTCCACCGGGAAAGACCCGGGAAGATTTGTGGATTGGAGGTATCCAATCATCGACTCATCGTTGATCATTGGATCAATCCATATGTATCCTTATCATTCCTTATCTTCATTTTTATATATATATATATTCTTTTTCTCCTATCATCAATGATGAGTCTGGGAATATTGTGATTGGAATGGAAGTTCAATATTGAATCAGTTGGTATACATAAGTCCTTTGATGAGGAAAATAGTGACTTAATACACCAGCATGGAATCAACCATAAAAATCTGGATAGGTTGTGGAACTACGATCATTCGTCCAGACTCCACTGAGTTATCTCCACTGTCTACCCTCTGGTAAACGTTTACATAACTATGGAAAATCACCATTTTTAATGGGAAGATCCACTATTTCTATGGCAATTTTCAATAGCAAACTGTTAGTTTACCAGAGGGTATCCTGGACAATTTGGAATTTCAGAAAGGAAATTCAAGATCCACAGCTTGGATTCGACGTCCACAAAGCATGAAGATTTAAGATCTCAACCACAATCAAGATCTCGGATATAGTATGCCGCCAGATTTCTGGACACCTAAAACCTGGAGGAAATCCTCATCCAAGCCTCTTTCTCGAGCGAAATGTCAAAACTGGTCATATATTATTAATTTAGCATAATTTAGCTAACTCAGGAAGGTAATGAATATACATATTGATTAATAGCATTTCACTATATTTCAATATATTTCACTTATTTTTGGTTTTGATGCATCACCTGCCACCCTAGGCGCCTCCTGATATTTGCTGACTAGCCTCCTAGGATGTCAAATCCTGGCTGAACCGAACCCCTATTTCTGATGGTCAAAATTCATGGATGTTCCATGATGTCCTCCAAACGTTCGCTTGTCAAATGAATATCATCAATGGGTTTTCGGCAGATTTTCCCTGGCTTCCACCCTTTTTGAGTCATAGTTTCGGCAGACTCTGCCTGACATCTACCCTAAAAAACTCAGCTATCACAGCCGCAGCACGCTGCTCAGTCCATTTCTTCAACTCGGTGGCGTCGTTGCTGTCGCAATTGGCACGCAATGTCGTGGAACAAAGCTTGGAGGCGATCAGTCAGGGTTTCCGAGGGTTTTCTGGGAGGGCTGGATTCATCCATCCATGATTCTCCAATTACCCCCCAGTAAACTAACATAATTATACATAATTAGCTATTGAAAATTGCCATTTATAGTTGATTTTCCCATTAAAATTGTGATTTCCCATAGTTATGTTACTTTACCAGAGGGTATTTGTCTCTATATTCGATACCTTGTGAACGTCATTGGGTTCCGATAGCTGGGGTCTAATATGGTTACGCGCCAACACCCCGTTTCGCCCACACACTTTTGTGACATATCTTGTGTTTAGAGTTTAGGGTTCTAGGGTTTCGGGTTTTAGGGTTTTCTTGCGTACAGGTGAAGGGTTTTAAAGCGGCTTGGGGTTCTGGGGTTGAGAGTTTTATCAGATGATGATGATCATAGAATGATCTTTGCGATGATGGTGTACAAATGGCGTGCACAGGTCCCTATGCTGTGCGCTGTAAGATAAGACGTGCAAGTAACGAAGTTGCTCAAAAGTCCCACAAATGCCACGTTCATTACCGCGGAGAGGAGAAGGCAAATCGAGGTGTTTGGCCGTATTGGTTACGAGCAGTTCGGAGCTAGGGATATCCATGCCATATTTTCTTTTAAATGGAGAGCAAGGGAGCTAGTAAGAGTTTGCCGCGTTACAGTACCTATACATATATTTATACTAATACACATCTATACATGCACTATTAAATGTTCCAATCTCTGGCGTATCAATTTCATTACATTCCATATCATTCCATTCATTACATTTCCACTATATCCAATTCCATACCTATCGCATGCTAGTATGATTACAGATGGCAACATGTTTGTTGTGAGAACATGTCCAGTGGCAATAGACAGCAATAGATGGGAATATCCATATAGTCATCACATGTTATCCTTTGGTTTAACATAGCTATTGAACATATCCATGTAGTTCGATGATTCACCTGTAAAAAAGTAAAAGGTGATTTCCCATAGCAAACTCTTCGTTTACTAGAGCGCAATACACGGCAATACCCAATTCCCATCCTGCCACCGCTTCGACTTGCAGGAATACGTGACCCTCTTCCGTCGCTTCGAACAGACGCCTTTGCACTACTCGGCAGTGAAGGCGCTCACCAGTCAGGCACCGACTGGGTAAAACCTGGAGGAATAGTGCTGTGTACGGTTGAAGTCCATGTATATTATTGTAGTATCTCCAACAAGAGGCAGAAAAGATTGGGTCTACTGAAGTCTATTTCAGTAGTTTCATGTTTTGATTTTTGTTCTTGCTAGCAACCCCCAAGACAGTGTCAAAGTAGCAAGTCCTACAGCAAATATAAGAGTATTTTTTATGTGCTATTAGTTTTCTATCTTTTGGGGGTTGGCTAGATTAGTAGAAATAAACGTGGGCTTCCGAGTCATTGGGGGAACAAAATTTTGAGACAAACAACCCAGAGAAGGGGCATGTTTTAGGGTTCGCTTTGCTTTATTATGATGGATATATCATGATATATCATATATCATAGAATATCTGTAGAGTTGGGTCCGGGATATGTCAGAAGTACGTTATTGGTTGGCTTGAAATGGTAAAACCGTGGGTACATGTATAATCATGTATAGTTGGGTGGATGTAGAAACCAATGGAGAACTGGGGTAGCAATCCAAAGTTGGATTACCGCAACTATCTAAACTCCAAGCTTGGTGAAAGGCTTACAGTGCAGGATCACAGCCACAAACTGTGAAGCCCTGCCGGGACCCCTACGTATGGTTCTTGGTTGAACAGGTGGATGATGATGGATGGATTCTGATCCTTGGAGAACTGGGGGATCATCCCAGCGGGTGGACAAGCATCCATTTTTTAGACGATTTGATTATTTCCTTACACTTTTTCGTGAGGACAAGGCAAGTAGGACTAGGAGATGGCAATTCGCCCCCTGACCATACCCTAATTGCTTGCAAGGGCCACAGTTGGCCTCAATAGTTGGAAACTTATAAAAACATATAAGCACATATCCCAACTGGCAAGCGGCAGGTGAAATCAAACATTGCTTCATAGCTGAAGGCACAGAAGCTATGAATGTCACATCACAGTTTCCTGGTTTCATAGTTGGTTGGACCAAACCCCTTGTTATGGCCCTGTTCGCAGGACAAATGGCAGGACGACATGTTGGTCAACAAACTGGTGGTGGATCAGCAAGGCTCTGGGGGTTGGAAGACGACCTTTTTCCCATCTGGTGTCATATGGTGTCATCAAACATGGTAAATGAAGGTTTTAATGGGAAAATCCACTATAAATGGAGGTTTTAATGGAAAAATCCCTTATAAATGGAGTTTTTTTTTAATGGAAGAATCATCAATAAATGGGGTACAGTTTCCATTGCCATGTTGGATTACCAGAGGGTCCCCTATTTCCACACTCTGCAAGGTTTCTTTGGGGGGTGCCAGCACGGAGGTGAAGTGCGCTTCAAGCACGACATCGACTTTGTCCATGCGAGGTACGGGGCCCGGGTGATGTTGGTGGCTTGACCAATTTTCACCTGGGGTGACATTCCCCCAGACACACCCAAAAGAATCACAGGATGGCTGATGATCTCCGGATCTCCTCACTATCTCCATTTTAACTGCTTGGTTAAGTCCCATGTTATGTCCCATCATACAGAATCATACATCACTGTAAATCACCCCAGATGTCGTGCACGCGAACTCGACGCATCACTTTGGAGCCTGGAGTGGCGGACGCTCTGAATTCTTTGGATGCCGACAGCATCGGGTGATGGAGAAGATTGCGGTGAAGAAGTCAGATTATCCTGATAATGATGGTACACTTTCCCTTATTTTTCCGGACTCAGTCGTTGTTTTGTCTTGTTGCTGTTTGTTGTGGTCTCTCATCAGTCTCTCCTCCTGGTCTGACAAAAATTGCCAGGGCTAAGGGACGCCCAGTCAGCGGATAGGTGTTGATGAATGGCCCCCAATGCATTGCATCAGTACTTACCCTCTGGTAAACTAACCGTTTGCTATGGAAAATCACCATTTTTTAATCGGAAAATCCACAAGAAATAGCCATTTTCAATAGCAAACTGTTAGTTTACCAGAGGGTAGCTCCTTTGGAGGAGAGATGAGGAGAGGCTGGATGTGAAATTCAAGACATCAACCTGTGACAGACAACGAGGTATATCAATGTGTGAGACAGGAGACGCTCAACAGCACCTGCGTACTGCGTACCACAGCAATGAATGGCATGTTGGCCCTCCATGATATCCCCATAGAACATCTGGAGGTTGCCTAAAAATAGGGGTATACCCCGAGTTGTCACCCATTCTAAGCGGATTTTCCACGATCAACCATCCAGCTATTGGGGTACCCCCTGGTACCCCCCATTCATAGAAATCCACATCGAAATCCCCCTGAAATTTCCAGGTTTCGCCCTTGCCAGGTTGGTCCAACCCTACCGGGACTGCATCACTTGCCTTCGAGAGCTGCCGAGACCCGATACCAAACTCAAGGAGAAAACGATGGGAAAACCCACGGCCGTGGCGGTGGCTGGAAACAAAGGTGGCTTCATGGGACAATAATCGAATAGCAATTCAAGTATCCATATCTTGGGTATGGGTTTAAAAAACCAATTGTTTGGGATAAGGATTGAATTTAGGACTTAATCATCTGGATTTAAGACTCCAGACTTGGGATTTGATGGAGATCGTCCCCCCGCACTTGCATGGGTCCGCAGGAAAACGGCTTGAGTGAGTGATTGCACGTGTGATCTCCCTGAAGTTTTCGGGATTCAAAAATGGGTGTTTCCATAAATAGGGATACCGGGATACCCCAAAATGGATGGTTTATAAATGGAAAATGCTATAAACATGAATAATTTGGTGGTGAGAAAATATTTTCAGACAAAGCCACATGTCAAGAATCACTGCGCCTTTACAATCAAGATAATGGTCAACCTCGGATGGGCAACCTTGTAGTTTTCTATCGTTGTTCATAATTGGCATATGGGCATATCTAGCAATTACTATCAATTACTATTTTTTTGCAGGGTATCAAAGATGGGCTATATTAGCCCACATGGGGAGAGGTAGCCCTGAGACAATGGTCAAAACTGGGTTGTGAACCAAATGAACTGATTTATCAGTGTTGTTGCAACCTACACTGGCTAAAGGATAGCTACAAGGGGAAGGAAATTGGTGATCTTCGCCTGTTTGTTCCATCGATCCAGGAGATGGTGAGCAGAACATTACTGTGGCAGGTGAAGGACTGCTCCGGGTGCTCCGGGTGGCGGGTGAAAAGGCGAAGGTCCCGTAGCTAAACCCTGGCCGCAAATCATGGTAATTATAGATAATCCCCAACCATGGATGGGTAGACATTAATCCTTTAGTTTTTTCCCATCAATAGGAATATGTACTAACCAGCTAAGAATTTTAATTTTGTAGGGTATTTAAGATTTGCAATGATACATGTATAATATATATATATATGTATATTATATAATTGTATATATGTATATATACATGCAAATGAGAGAGAGAGAGAGACCAACCAGACATTGATGGGTTTTAATGGGATATTATGGAATGGCAGATATTGATGGCGGGGATCGTGGCAGATGCATATGGGTCAAAAACCTTGGTAATTTGGTGAAAATCAAAATGTGCTATTTGTTATGGATGTTCACCCCCCCAAAAGGTGGTGTTATAGGTTATATAGGTGTTGATCCATCCCCAAATCATGGTATAGATAAATCTCCCCAAAACCCCAAACATCAAGATTCAGTGCAGGTCAATGATGACGTTTGCTGAAAAAGATGATATGGGTTTGGGCTCAAAGTATCAGCCTATTTAAATTTGCCATCTGGTACTTGTAATCAAACATGGCTGGAAACTCCTTCATTTAGTTCGATCATTTTCCCAATCAAAGCCTCATGTTTATAGAGATTTGCCACGTTTGATGACACCAGAGGGTAAACATGACCGTGCCAAAATGGGACAGGAAGAAGAACAGCACATCAAGGCAGGCTTGGACCAACTGGAGCAGATTGTGGAGATGAACTTGGCCAACATGGCGAAGGTTCGACGTTTTCGGCGGCGTTTACGGGACAGCATGGGTTGGTTGGGTGGGGAATGGGTGAGTTTTTAACGTGCCAAACATGGGTGAAACTTTTAGGGAATACCCGCTGAAATTACTGAACATGAGCTGAATGATGATAAATGATGGAATTTAACAATCTGAAAATTGCTAGATTGGTGAAATTGCTGAATGAGAATAATGTCAGACAATATGATTTTGTTGATTCTTGGCGCTAGACAAGCAAAAATGCAAATTCTCACGAACGTGAACCGTGGGATCTGAATTTTGGAGTACCATTTGGATTCAACTGTGATGGTTTTGATTTGATGTATGTGGGCGACTATTGGCAGGTACAGTATGTACTTGATTTGGCTCATTCCTGGTTCAATTTCATGGGATGCGACACCGGATGTGGTGTCCGCGGAGTGTTGGCCATTGGATGTTCAGACTAGGAGGCATTGGGTTTATGCCAGAAACCCTGGGTTGTTGCAATCAGATCCTTACAGGGCTCCTGTGACATCTCCACCAACCAAAGGTGGTTGACATGATCTAAATGTTTGTTCCATTATCCAGCGCCACAGAGTATGCATTCAAGATTGGCATGTTCAATTGTGGTTTGAACCCAACTGTGCAGGGCACTTTTCAGCTATGACCCAGGTCTTCCTTGATTTTGCTATAGATATTCTCACCTGAACTGTCCCAAAAACGATCCATGCCAAAGCCACAATCAGGGTTTCACTATGTTTACATATGTTTACATCCATATTTATCGGACATCGTGAAAAGCCACGTAGTCGTTGCATGTTTTGGCACACTTTCTCCGTTCACCTACATTTCTAGCTTACCAAGACGCTATCTTGGCAGAGTTTCCTGCCGACATCAGGCTTTGGAGCTCTATGAGCCCTTCAAGTTTTTGTTGGTGGCATCTCAGTCGCTGTTTTGGCAGTGTTTTTTTTTGGGTGTACCCGCTGGTAACTAACATAACTATGGAAAATCACCATGCTATTAATGGGAAAATCCACTATAAATTGCCATATTCAATAGCTATGTTAGTTTACCGGAGGGTTTTCATCTCCATAGGAAGAACAATGGTGAGCAAAAACGACCACCGTGCTTCATGGGATGAAATCGGGAAACCAATCTTGGTGTGTTGAAAAACCAAGTTGGTCTCTTGTTAACCGGGAGAGTTCAACAACAAAAACACATTCGAAGGATGAGGTGTTCACCTACAATTGAGTGGGTTGGTTTGAAAAATAGAACACCCCTAAATCCAGTGGCTTATCATCGCCATTTGGAGGGGGAAAAACACAATTTTCAGGGCAACCATGGATGCCGGAACTACGAGGAGAGTGCTCAAACTGGAGGAATTACAAACCATGGGGACTAGACCGGTAGAAGCGACATGACATTGGAACATAAAAGGAATAGGGATAGAACTTATTTACCCTCTGGTAATCAAACATGGCAATGGAAAATCCACCATTTAGTTTGTGGATTTTCCCAGCTTTTTTCCTCCATTTAGTTCGGGGATTTCCAATTGCCAAGTTTGATGACACCGGAGGGCAACTCATACTTGAGCTATTGCCTATATGCAAATTTGATTGAATGTTTTCTTTTCCCCGCAAGGGACGCTTTTGGGACGCCATCGTGATGATCAATGCGATGCATTCATTCCGCCAACAATTGAGTAGCATGAACCACATAGCATTTGACATATACTGAGATCCATGAAATCAATGATGCTGTTCTAAATGCGCTTTTACGGTTAAAATATCAAGTGCATAAACCTGGATGAATTGCACGGACCTCACATGTGAGGTCATTGGTATGATGCTTAGGGTTGGGGTATCCTAAGTGGTGGCCTAGCAGGGCTGGAGTCTCCATTCGTTGGTTCTGCTCTTATACCACTACTATATCCCCACAAAATCCGCAGGAATCGACTAACACATGGATCTTGGACATGTTTTTTTTTTGTAATTTTTCAGTGATGTCGCGTTGCAACCAATTGCATCCTTTTCCTGACCTCTTTGAACAGGTGCAGGGTTTTTTGAGAAACCGCCGCATCAACCAGCTTTTTGCTTGTTTTTTTTTT
This sequence comes from Symbiodinium sp. clade C Y103, assembly GCA_003297045.1. Classification (NCBI taxonomy): domain Eukaryota; class Dinophyceae; order Suessiales; family Symbiodiniaceae; genus Cladocopium; species Cladocopium sp. clade C. The sequence continues at coordinate 96,600 of BGPT01001981.1, read as the reverse complement.
TGATGGAATGTGCCATTGAATGTGTTACTATTGCATAAGTTAGGTCACCCCATTTTGTAAGACAAAATTCCCAAGTCACAAAAGCTTGTAGATCCATTTTTGGGTTGCTTTATTCACAGTTCACCAGATTCTCCTCTGATTTGTTCGTATACCGACCACCATCTCACAAACAGTCTTTCAATGACACTTTCAGGATCAACCAACTATTTTGCCACTCATTACCAATGAAATCCAATGAACAAATTAACAGACCATTGAACAAGTATTTTATTATTCCATGAGCTCGGGGCCATTTTGAACCATGATCAAACGACAATTCAAAATCATCTAGCTCACCCTGATGAAGCAAACGAGAGTGTGCCCCGCCTCTCAGGAAGAAGAGCACACCACTGCCTTCTTTGAGGATCAATCCAATACCCGCGAGAAGTTTACGGCCTACCTGCAGCATTTGAGGCCTGGAAACATCTGCAAACCCATCGGGCCCCAGTGATGTTTGCTGGTTTATACACCCCAGTAGTAGCTACATAGTGCAGTAACACCACAAAACTGGGAGAGAAAAGTGATGTATCATATATTGTTGGTCGGATTTTACTGTTCTATCTTTCTGGGGGTTGCTACATATCAATATATCTGGCAGAAACCGCAGGCAACCTACTTACTCACATCAACTTATTAGTAGCTATCCTTGGAGGGCACTGTGCTGGAATTGCCTAGGGAACGGCGATTCCATTGGTTTTCCCAATGGGATTTCTATTACTTGGTGAATATCGAGGGAATACTGTACATTTGTTTGGGGGTGGTCCTTAGGCAACATCTGGATAGATTAGATTTGGAATGAAGTTGCCATCAGTTTGGGTAGGCAAACGGTGTGAATGAAAATCTACGAAACTCAATTCAATGGTTTCTGAAGAGGGTTTATCGGTCAATGATTGTTAGTTAGCCCCCTTTAAAAAGATCCAAGAGAGGAGTAAATGGTGCTGTCTCTAAAATTTGAATTCCGTCCCATGGTAACTACCATCACTTTCCCTATTGAAACTGCCATCGCGGTAGCCTCCACTTTGAGACACCCACATTTTTGACCGAATGCCATGCTAAACCACCCATCCATACCCATCCCATGTTTTCTTCCCGTGGCATCATAATTATCATAATGATCATCCTTATTGAGGCCACGTATATTTCATGGAACCCTCCATGCTGTGCCAATCTCCCAGCCCAGATGATTCTTTTTCTTGGGACATCCGAAGATTGTGAGAGAACCAATTCTTGGAGTGGAAGATGTTTTGACATAGGCCTTTTCTATATCAAAAAATGGGCATCATATGGGATTTTTGGATCATAGGATGTGATTCCAGGGCTGGTTGCAGTAAATCTGGGAAGCGACATCACTGCTATCGCTTGCTACTCCCTGAGTTGGGAGGGAGAATCGGCCGGGAAAAAACATCTCCAGTCAGTTGGGTTTACCAAATCCCATGGCCGTCTGGTAAACTAACATAGCTATGGAAAATCACCATTTTTGATGGGAAAATCCACTATAAATGGCCATTTTCAATAGCTATGTTAGTTTACCAGAGGGTATTGTCAGTTTCAGAGGTTGCATTCCAGTGGTCGCGGATCCGAGTTTGTATCTCTACTTCAGGACATCGATGTTTTGACGAAAACCCCAAGAACACCAAAGTGAATACCTTGAACATGAAAAGAAACTAAAGAGAATTCAACATGTAAAAGAGTTTGTTTTGCAGGGACCCACCCCTCCGATTGCCACACTAATTTGTTGAGAAACAACCGAACATACAGATTCAGAATCGAATACATCCAGTGTCTATGATACCCCCAAGACATCCAGAAGCTTAATACCGTAAAGGAGTAGAAAACAAGACAACATTTGCATTTTACATATTTTACATCCTTGGTTGCTCTTTATAAAATGGATATGATTGGGTATACCCCATAGAAGTTTCATGTTTTTCCTTCTTTCCACCCCAGCATCTCCTATTTTCCGCTAGGGACACGGTCACGGCGCTGCGATCGCAATGTCCCAACATCCTGATGTTGCAGCTCATTCGGGTGGATGCCACCGAGGCGAGCAAAAAGGTGGAGAGAGCAACCAAGGGAGATAGAACCATGGTAAAAGCTCAGGTAAAATAGTGGTAAATGTTAATATATTTTAGTCTGTTTTTGTATCTTGTTGATTTTTGCAGGTGTTTTCCCATTTGTGGACTACAAACAGGAATTTGTCATGTGTTTCATGTATTGGAAATACATATGTTGTTTCAGTATTTTTCCGGTAGTTATATACATATTTAAAATATCATCATGAGGAAACCTCAACGGGCGCATCATCCACTTCAAAGAACTTGAACAGAACTAGAGAGATGTTCTAAGTGAATTTCTCCACCAAATTTATTTCCAATACCCTCCGGTAATCAAACCTAGCAGTTGGAAATCCCCAATCCAAATGGAGCTTAAAAAAGCTGAGACGGAGCTGATTACCAGAGGGAAAATCTCACATCTTCCGCGGTGCCACCGCGATTTTGTCCAGGTGAATCAAAAGCTAGAGCAATGCGCCGAAGATTGTATCGCCAAGTTGCTGAAGTCCCTGGCAGTACGGAACCAGGACCGCTCCTCACGCCCCTTGGTTCAGCGCAGTGGGGTGAGGGGTTGGATGGGCTTGGGGAGTTGGGTCTTTGGCAAACAACTGGTGCAATTCCAAGATTTTGGAGGGCTTTGGGATTGAGACAGATACAGAAAAACCAAGGTCGAATTAAATGTTGGCAGCCAGCTGATGATTGCGAAGCTGGCGAAGCCAATTGGCATCTAAGATTGTTCTTGCCAACTATGAATGTACCCTCAGGTGTACCTGGACACACAGTTTCGTTGTGTGCCTCTTTGGCGAGTATCTAAGCCTCAACTAAAATGTTCAAGCCTGAACTGTTGATTTTTGGATAATTTTGGCTTATGGTGGTTGGTCCAAAGGTCTGACCGCAAAGAATTGTGATTAGGTTGATCAACCACCACATATGTTAGTATATGTCATTTATAAATTATAAATCTAGCCAAATGAATCCAAATGACATATCCCCCATGTTTCGTGGGTATTTTAGCGCCGCTTAGCATCGCATCACGCATCACTCAGCGGAGGTTTGGTGAAGCAATTTGAACACCTCAATGGACGCATCATGCGCCAGCCGGAGAACGAGGCATGCGCCACGCTGCATGGCAGGGGGGAAGACATTCACGTATAGTACCATCTGGTAAATTAACATAGACCCTGGCAGATAGGGATTGGAAGATGAGTTTCCTCTATGTTAATATACCAGAGGGTAAAACCATGTAAAACCTCCCGAGCAAGATGCCGAAAAGGCTCACTTGTTGCCGCTCTTTTTGTTTGTTGATTTATTACTTTTCTTTCTGCATCTTTTCTGGGGGATTGCTATATCTGGATAATGATCACGACCTCACTGGGACCTCACGAGTAAAGGATAGAGCATGTAATGGCCAAAGTTTTCAAGTTGGTGAATTATATTTTTTTATCCAGATGTATGGGAAAGGAGTGCCAAAAATATTGGATGCCTTCAACATCCTTGCCCTTAGATCTTTTTTTTTGGTGCAAGAACTCGATTTATAGATCGGTATGTAGTGTTTGGCCTGGATTTCGGGGCTAAGGTGAAACCCTGGTTGATTGCAATCAGGTTTTTGGTCTCCATATATCTACATTTTATATATACATATAAAACATAGAGATGTATGTGCCCCACTAAACCAATCATTTCTGGATGATTCCTTGAGTTTAAACACGTTTTCAATGGTCATTCCTCGATGCTAAAACCGTGCAGGAACAGCTGGTGGAGTTGGAGACGGCGGTGGAAGAGGCCAAGGCTAAGGTCCTTCCCAGCCTGCTGGAAGAATACGAGGCCCGGGATGGGATGCCGATGGCCAGCCGGGCCGGGACCTGGGGAGCCCCAGAGTCGTTGTTTCGCTGGGGATAGAAGTGGAGATATGGGCAGATGAAACTATATTGTTGTGACATACGCATATGCACACACATATCTATATAATTCTATATATATATATATTTTATAACAATATATGGCCATATAGTTAAAGGAGGTTATAGGGGTTATATCCCAATTGATGGGGCTTCCAAACATTGTTATGCCCATATTTGGGCTGCGAACAATTTTTTTGGGGCAGCATTTCAGTAATTTCACGCTTGGATACCCTTTGGCAATCAAACATTCATGGCTTGCTCGAAGGTCCCCCATTTACAGATGAATCTATAGAATATTTTTTCCATTTACACACTTGCGGGGGGGTCAAGTAATCATGTGAACATCTCACAACTTTTAGTAATTTGCCGCATTGTGCTTTTTACTCTACGGGTATGGGTAAATTCCCTCTTGGATCCGTTTGAAAACATGCCAGTCGCTTGGGGCAAGCAATCATCCGAACCAAGCAAAACACAACTTGTGACTGAACCATGAAGATATAATTCCATATTTTGTGGGGATATTGCCTGACACAGTCCTCACGTAAACCTTACAGAGATCAGTTCCTCTATTTTAGGTGCGTGACACATTTCTTGAATGTAGCTGATATACTCACTCTTGTTACAAGTTACAGCCTGTTTTACGATCTAAGAGGCCAAATCCACCCTGACGTTCGAAACCTACTTCCGGTTGGTGAAATCTTGAATGCCACACATATCCAAGGATACGTCACGATACGTTCTTATAAAGTGATAAACGGGTGGATGTTTCACTGTTTGTATCCCAATCACTATCCTACTGCGTCAGCCACATATCAATTTTCCATGGACCAACCAGCAAATAAACATAAATAAACACATTGCCAAGATGAATCCTTTCTGTGGCATCTTATATGGCTGTTTTGCCTTTGGTGAATTATTCGAATTTGCCGCTCTAGGGTGCCCGCCTTTCCAGAAGCATTTGTCGGAGCATTTTTTGACGAACTACTGCGGTCCCAATGTCATAAACAACTACCATTGGAGGATGATTGAACATGTTGGAATCCCACCAAGTCTTATGGTCATATTGGGGATGGTCTACAGATTTGGGTTTCCAACATCCAAGCTCCAACCTGAAAGAAATCCTTATTGGGATACTTACGCCCTGCTAAACATCATTTACATCGCAACGTCGCGGAGTGAGTTCGTTAGAATTTTATCCTGATCCGATGATATTCCATCATTGTGGCTATTGTCAGATCGACTATGCTCCCCACAAAACACCCGTCATGCCTGACAAAACTGCTTGGTTAAAAAGAGGATCCCCAGCTCATGAATAATGACAATTCCCTACAAACCAGGTAGTAAACGCCGGAACTAGTCATCAACCAACCATCATTCATCAACTATATTGCCACCTTTTTAAATGGAAACCACCCCACGATCATTGAGCAGATAATCAGGAAGTTCTGCAACATTGTTTGCCAGAACCACCCGTTGCCTGATTGAACCCCGGGCAACGTCCATTCAACAGACAGGAAGGGGAATCTGGTTGCATCAACTCCATCCTACCCCAAAATCGCGGTCAATTCCACTAAATTCAACCCACGTTGTGCATGTGTTTCAGGGTTACTACTCCTATCCCCCAATATACAAAAAAGAAACCATGGTGGATGTAGGGGATAAAAGTACATACTTGGAACCAATGTTTCATATGATAGGAGAATGTGATTTGTAGCTCATGTAATCTCTGGATATCTCTGGCACAACCCTATCACATCCAATCCACCGAAAACCCGATAAGAACCACTGGTTCATCGTCATTTTCCCCATGACAAAGTCATGAATGTGGTAAGCCCAATAATAACCCTACCACTTGAGCTTATACAACCCATTTCTGGTGATATGGGGATAGTTTATAGCTTTGGGTGAATCCCACATTACTTGATATAACCCAGTTTTTCATGACAATCTTGGGAGATGATTCAGAAAGAATGGCCACATTTTCTCGGGTTTTCCCATGTCTTCCCCATGGAAAATCATGAAATTCCATGGCGGATTGCCGGGGCCCAGGACATCAAAGCGTGGCTCTTTTTGGCCTGGGATCAGGACGAGTTGCTGAGTTGGGTTCATCATGGAACCATAGTGAACCATAGTGAACCATAACTATTGAACATGTTGAAAATGGTGATTTAATGGTTAACCAATAGGTTAAATAATGGTTAATAATGGGATTTTATGGGATTTACCCTCTGGTAAACTAACAGTTTGCTATTGAAAATGGCCATAGAAATAGTGGATTTTCCCATTAAACATGGTGATTTTCCATAGCAAACTGTTAGTCTATCAGAGGGTAACCTTAATGTTGGTAAACCAATGCCATAAACCACTTATTTGGGAATGGTAAGCATGCCACATAAAAATGGTGAGTCATTCGGGATGGTTCATGGCATTGTTTTAGCAACATTAATGGATTTACCATATAGATCCATATAGTTAAGAATCATAGTTAACATGTATATCTACCATAAACCATTGACCATATATTTATCGCAAACCACAATTAATCATCGCTAACCATACTTGACCCAGTTATGTGCGCCAAGTTTTTTGTGGTAAACCCCATATCTATGTAACAATAAGTCATCACCAGGAATACGTTCTGACGGATGAAGACTACAACGCCATCTGGGCGGCGTCGCAATGGAAGACCTACGGCGACAACATCGCGGAGAGAGAGAAGGATTTGGCACCTTGGCCGTCAAAATCCGTCAACGGATGCTGGGGACAAGGGGGGGGAAAGGCTGTGAAGCGAAGGGGTGGCTTGGGATTTTTTTTGGGAGCGCCCGGTCTGGGTGAATCTTGATGTGAAAAAAAAATGGGTAAGTGATGTTTTCAGTTCTCATTGTGGTTGAGAAAAAACAGTGATTAAAGAGATTTTTCCGAACTTTTGGTGGCAGTGTAGCCAGGTTCAGCTCCCAATGATTGCCTCCATGAAATTATCCAAGATCAATGTGGCTTTAGCCAATAAAAAACATGCTGCGTGAAGGTTCTGCAGCTTGAGGGAGGGGTAGCAGATATTGTAGCCAGCTTCGAGCAGATGGCCCACTACCGCTGGGTAAACCGCCAGGTGATATCGCCAATGGCGCAGGTTGGTCTTCACGAATTGGAACTTAAATTGGATTTTCAACATTTCAAGCAGCAATATCCGCAAAAGTTTGAAATCCAATAATTATATCCAATATCCAGAACATTCACATATATTACCCTCTGGTAAACTGTGGTAAACTAACATAGCTATTGAAAATGGCCATTTATGGTGGATATTCCCATAAACGTTGGTGATTTTCCATAGTTATGTTAGTTTACCAGAGGGTATCATATATTCACTTCAACTGGACATATCCAGAAGTATTTGGTCATCTTTGGGAGGATGTCTCCCGGGTTCAGATTCATACAGTAGAGGGAGAGACCAAAAAAAAAGCATTTGCTTCATCCACCAGACGTGTCGAAGTTGCTGGGATGGTTTTTTTTGGATGGCCCCCTGGATCGCAGATAGAAAACAAAAGTGAAATGTACAGTTTATGTGAACAGATTTAGATATGATTAGAAATGGCATGAACTTCAAACAGTTTTGTTACCTCACCATGTCAAGATGTCATGATGTCAATTCAGTCCCATGGGATGTCATGGGAATTCAGACAGCCGCCCCGTCTGTCAGCCCCTGAAACAGTGTTGGTGCTTCAGATTCGCTTAGATGAGCCATCTTGAGCTAATCAAAGGGGGTCGCCTTTTCGGGCGAGTTTTTTTGAGGACAAAAAAGTGGGACAAATAGATTGGATACAAACAAGTTACGGATACCCTCTGGTAAACTAACATAGCTATGGAAAATCCCAATTTTTAATGGGAAAATCCACTATTTCTATGGTCATTTTCAATGGCTATGTTAGTTTACCAGAGGGTAGACCAAATATGAGTGTCATTTTCCCATCATTCTCCCATGATTTTCCTCATGTTCTCCAACGAAGGAATTGGATCGCATGAACATCGAAGGCAAACTCATCTCGAGGCGCACGGAGTTGCAGGAAGTGCCTTGGAGGAAGTGACGTGACTTTCGTGGCGTGACGATGGCTTCTTCGTAAGGATAATGGAATGAGATGAGTGGAAAATCCATGGAATATGAATGGTTTATGAACGGTCTACTAATGATTTAATGATATGTAATGGACTATCAATGGAATATTGACTTCATTATCTAATGGAAGATTCATGAAATATCAATGGAATATTGACAGAACTATGAGTTGACCTCAATGGAGATGTTCATGGTGCCAAACAGTCTGCCCCAAAACCAATCATCCCAAATATAGCAATCCCTATCATAGTCATTTGGTGGTATGATACGCCATCCCAAAATATCCCAAAAGATGGGGGGTTACTTGGGGATAACCATATTCTACCCCAGTTGTCTAGGGGGGAATGATATCCCGACCAGCTTTCAGGGCTTACAAACCACAAAATCGATTCCTAGAATGAACCTCAGGAATTGGCGAACTTGATGACCAGCGTGCAGAAGTTCAAAGAGAAAGGCCTGAACGGCGTTGACTGCGGGGCTGACGCGATGTTTTTATCTAGCTGGGTACGCCAGAACTCCAAGAAAACGGAGGATTTCACCAGATTTCATCATGAAAGATGTAGAGCATGTAAGTGTCGACTCATCAATTATACGTTTTGTCTAAATCATATAATACACACACACACATATATATATATAAATATACATATATATATATATATCACATACACATACACACACAATATATATATATATAATATACGCATAGGAAAACATCACCGAATTGCTAGGGATTTGCCATGATTTACTCTATTTTACTGTACCTTTTGGTGCCCGATTTTCGAGATATGATATAGCCACAGATGAGCGGGATCCAACCCAACCCACACAAATAACATCATAAAACTAGTGGGGATGAACAAATGGGGAGTAGAATCATTGCGATATATTGCGATTCCACAGTGTCACCAAAAGTTGAGAACCTTAGGCCTTGGCGTTTCCAGCAGAGAATCCTTAAAAAAAAAATGGGAAACCAAAAAACAAAATGCTCTTGGTTTCAAATGCCCCCCCAAACCCTGGCTTAGTGTCGTATCTATTCATGAACAGGGGTCCCAAACATGAAGGGACTATTTCATTTGATCGGATATTTGGGGATGGGATTACAGCTCATTTGTTTCCCTCAAAAGCTTTCAACCTACTGCAAGCAGTCACAACCACCTTCGGGTAACCCAGATGTTCCTGCGTGGCATCCCGGGGTCCGCAGGTCAAGTCAGATATCTGGAAGAATATTTGGAGGACTTGTCCAGCATCAAGAAGAATTTGACTGCCCTCCAGGTGGGACTTCCTCCGAGAAATAGCTGCAGAAAGATAGGAAAGCAATGGAAAGTATAGTTTGCCATATTAGTAGAGTTTCACTTTTTTAATCTATCTGGCGTTGCTGTAGATAGAAGGACGAAATCGGATTGATTGATTGAGTGATTGACAGACAGTCCTATGATAAACGTGACGTTTCTATTCCCAGCTTGGTTGTACCAGTTATGGTTGAAACCCTTTTGGGTGACTCACCACTTCCGAGCTGGGGAAAAATGAGCACACCCGATGGACATCTGCAGCCAAATCATAGCTGATTCACTTGGGGGTAAACCCAAACAAGTTAGTGTTTGGTAACTATGGAAAATCAATTGTTTTTTTTTTTTGACTAGGTAAATTATCATTTAAATAGTAGTTGCATTGATTTTGAATTACTCTCCCAATGAACCCAACCAGCAGTTTATGAAACCATTGTTGATGTGAGAATATTGTTGTCAGCGACTTGCTATGTTCTTTGTTTGTAAAAACATGTAAAAACATCATGTATCCTTCAACGTATTCTAGTTTCTTTCTGAATCAAGAATCTGATTCGTATAATCACCGGATTGGTTAAAGGGAAAATCTACACCGGAAACCATGGTTTTCCCCTGCAAATATAGAGGTTTCCGATAATTTTTCCCTTAAACCAATCCAGTGATATAATATTCTGAAGGCATCTTGAAACCCTATTGATTGAATCATTCGCTTTAGTTGGCCCTTGCCGCCCTTGACATCTCGGACCTCCGGATGTGCAGGCGCGATGCGAGAGGATTCAATATGAAGAGGAGTTGCCCGGACGCATCTCCGGAGCCATCCCGGCAAGTCGCTGAAGGTAGACCCTGGTAGCATATGAAATCAGAAACAATTACCCTCTGGCAAACGTTTACATAACTATTGAAAATCACCATGTTTAATGGGAAAATCATCTATAAATGGCAATTTTCAATAGCTATGTTAGTTTACCAGAGGGTAGAGCATGTTTGATGGCATAGATCATGGGGGAATCAGCCAACCCTTATGATGATGATTGATTAAGCCTCAAATTGATAGTGGTTGTTGGTGGTAAAAATGAGCCCCAAAATCAACCTTTGTTGGGGGCCTGAAAGGGGGGGTGGTTGAAACTCCATGATGATTATTAATCATTAACCAAATCAGCTGAAGATTGTATTTGTTTCAGGGCAACGTTGAATTGCCAAGATTAGTCAATGGTTGGGGAATATGTTAATTTGGCGCCACTGTTATCGAGAAATATACGCCGCGTGCCACCAAGGCTGAGTTTTCTTTAGGGGGCAATTGAAATTTCCATGATGTAATGCAGGGGACCTTCCGGTTTGATTCTTTCTTTTGGAAGGTTTGTAACAGCAAATTCTGTAAACTTAAACAGCTGATGTTTGGACTTGCAAAACCATGTTCCACGGGTTGTGGCAATTGCGTCAGGCTGTTTCAGGTAACTCAGTTTCTTGATTTTCAGGTCCATCATATCAAAAGTGCCTTTGAGATTTTCCCCGCCTTCAGCAGGGACGCAGAGTCGATCCCACTGGTGTTGGATGGCATCGATTCATCTTTTGGCGGTTGCATCCTACAAAAATTGTGTTTCTTCTAATGTTCATATACTGATCCACGTTGTATTAATCAAACCATGTTGGATCTGTCGGTATTTTCAAATATGATCTATGTTCCATCCGGCTTGGGGTGAGAATCTCGCTTGACTTGACCTGCAGTTTTGTAGGGCCTTGGTGGGTTCCAGTGGACTGTTCTCGAAAAGAATGTCAGATTTGCTGGTGATTTATATCCATGTTGATTCGCGGCCTCGAAAATGGATGGCTCAGTACAAGGAATCGTTTCGACCATGGCAAGCATTTCCAGTTTTGGACTTCTACAAGGTCATGCCCCCCGATAGCTAAGTTGGTGTGTAAGTAGCTTAACTACGTTTTCTGGTAGATATATCGAGCTAGGTGGTGGGGGGTATAGACCAACAAGCATAGCTCGTGTGCACCACCTTGTATGAGAACTTAAGGCGAGGCCAAGCGTTCAGAGAGGTTTTACCCTTTGCTAAAGATGGCAATGGAGAATCCACCATTTGTAGAACATAATGTTGGTAAAGCAATAATAAACCATCCCCTATTTTCACCATAAATAGGTCGTATAAACCATTCCCAAATGGGTGGTTTGTGGCATTGCTTTCCCCACATTAGTCACATGAGGCTACAAGATTCTCCATCTTGCAGCCTGCCATGTCTTTTTTCGGCCAAGGTTGGTGGGCTTTGAACCCGGAGAGTTTGAGATCAACGACGCCTTCGCAGCGGTGGAACCGTGCGCCAGGTCGACGTAGCACATATTAACCGGTGCCAGCAGTCATAAGTTATTTCATGCTGGTTTATAAGCTCCATTACTTATTTCAGTATACCACAATATACCACATGTTTTGCAACCATGATTTGATTATCTACTAATATATAATAATGTAAAAACTATTTAAGTAGCATCACCTTATAAGACTTGACGGGGACACAGCTGCACAGGTACGACAAGTTGTGGAATTTGGTCTTCGAGCACAAAAAGGTGCGGCCAACCAACTTGGTCTAAGAAACAAGCATGGTAATTTGAAAATCATGTCGTAGTGATATAGTTGGTAAATGTTGGTAATACATACCACAACATCACCATATGATATTGTTATTGATAAATAATAAGTCACATCTTGATTTTCTAATACTCACATATACTAACATGTAATGATATGGAAATGTCATCACAAAGGGAGTGACCACTTCATCCAAGTCAATTCTTGGTGCCTTCCTAGAGAACCAACTTAGAGCTAGCTGTCAGGATCCAAAGACCTAGACATGAGATTATCATCCCCCATGACGACCGTCAAGGATGGTCAAGGCCCTTACCAGTTATAAATAGGATTGTTTAGCCCCCTGTGAGGCTATATATGAACATACACATCACTTACATGAGAGTAACTAGGCTAGCTACAACATGTTGTAACTGTTAAGGGCTATCATAACTGCAGTACACTGTAGTATTCTTCGGTATCACTCCCCGCGGACCAGGCGCATCAGAGATGGACGCGCACACCGCTCTTCGGCGGGCAAATCTCTCCGGAGGCATCGCTCATGTGGAAAAAATGGATGATTTACGATGGAAAATCCTAGAAGTGGATGATTATTGATTGGGAGTAACCCATGGTACCCCCATTTTAGGAAAGCGATACATGTATGCTCATGTTGAATTGCGCAGAAATCACAAAATAATGCACATATCAACCCTATATTTCCCTTGTCCCTGGTGCAATCTTTGATCCTGCAGCCTTGTGGCTGCCAGCACTTGGTCCCGGTGACAAAACAGCGCATGCGCGAGCGGCTTCGCCGATTGGGCGCTGTGGGCATTCAACTGGTACTCGGAGCTTTGGTTGGACGATCCAGGGGGCTTTGGGCAATCTGTGCTCGTGTCATCGAGGGTGACGAGGTGAACTAGGTGTTCAAGGACTATTACAGGGCTTGGGCAACTGGGATCAGAGCTGGCATGAGCTCTTACTATGGGGAAGGTTGGGCAACCTATGGAGTGGAATTGGATAGTTTTGAGGGTCCCCCGGTGGAGGCTGAGCAAAGCGACAGTTCAGGATGGGCGAACTGGAGCAGGGGTAGCCATAGGAGCCGGGGGGACTTTGGAAATGTGGAGAGCTATGACATCGCGTCGAACGCGTCCTATGACTCCTCGAATGTGTCATGGTGGAGGGCCGACGACCGGTGGTCTTACGGGTCGTGGGGCGATTCATCGAATAGCAGCCGAGAGAACTGGGCGTATGTGACACGCCGTGAATGGCCAGGATGGGATCGCTCAGATCCATGGCATCGCTGGCATGAGATGGAGCGTCAGGGACAAGATCAACGTTCTGGAGAATGTGAACGCCACGATGGCGAAGCCGGAGGACCTCCAGGAGAATCTGACGGTGAAGAACGTCCGAAGGGCGAGTTGCCGACCGGGAAGGTCGTGAGTGTTCATGAGAAGGCTGACAAGGACGAGGAGAAGAAGACGGCCGGCAAAGTTTCCACTTCGTATCCCCCAGTGTTTAGAGCTCGCCAAGGTGAAAATTACAGAGATTGGAAACGCTCTGTACGTTTTTGGCTTCATGGGGAGGGTCAACAACTTCCAACGTCGTTGGTGGGGCCGAGAGTGATGGTTCAGCTACGTGACCGGGCAGCGCAATTGGTGAAGCACTTAGAGCCGGAGCATGTGGATGGCAAGGATGGCCTTGAGAAGATTTTTGCCGTTTTGGAGAAATCACCAATTGTGCGCTTGAGTGAAAAGCATCGAGTGGACTGGCATCGAAAGCGCCTGCTGTCTTTGACGAGATTGGCAGGTGAGAGCCTTGAGAGCTACATCACCAGAGCTGGACTATATCGTGACCAACTTCAGAGCCTGGACGAATCCCTCTCTATGGGGGAGCGCTTCTTTGTGGGTCATCTCTTGGATCATGCGAAGTTGACGCGCAGGGACAAGGCCATGGTCAAGACGCATGCGATAAAGGAGGACGAGATTTCCATCACGAGTGCATTGATGGAGTTGTCTGCAGAGCTGGAGGGTGAGGCAGGTTTCCCAATTGGACAAGCTGAGGCACAAATCAGTGGGGCTCAAGGTGAAGAACATCTTGTACAGCGAGGAGTGCTTGGCTTTAAGTACAAGAAGGACAAGCCGGCTCTGGCAGCTGAGATGGCGGACTTGGAGACAGCCACCAATGCGTCTTTGGAAGGTTTGGCAGAAGAACCCCCAGGCGAAGATAGCTGTGAGGAGATGGAGGGGGCACCAATGGATGTGCTTCATGCTGAACATGAGGCCTTGGCCTTACAATACAAGGCCAAGCAAAAGATGGCCGAAGTCAAAAAGCTGCGCAACTTTTATCGACGTTCCGAGAATGACTCCAAGAAGGGCACGAAGGGTGGCAAGTGTTTTGTATGTGACGAAGTAGGTCACTATGCAAGGGATTGTCCAAAGGTGAAAGCCGCTTTGGCAACTAACCCTGTTTTGGTGGCTGTGTCTGAGGCGAAAAAGGGCGCCAAAGATGACCACGAATGGGGTCTTTTAGAAGAACTTTGCTGCAGCAATCGACCTGCCGAGTCTTCCGCGAAAGCGGCATATATGGTGCTCATGGGCTGCGATGTGCAGGGCTTGGAAGTTACCCCCAAGAACGTCTTTTCGGAATCAAGGTTGAGTCATGAAACATGGTGGAACATGACAGAGCTCTCCAAGAAAGTCATCCTTGATTTGGGTTGCATGCGCAATGTTGTTGGGATTCAATGGGCAAATGATGTGGTTCGGGAATGGCAACAACAAAATCGATGGTTCAGAGTTTTACCGGAAGAGGAGGTTTTTCGTTTTGGGGATGGCAACACTTTGAAGAGTAGATATCGATTGCAGATGGAAGCGACATTTGGGGGTCGCAGAGTTTTGTTGGCATTCAGTGTAGTTGGTGGTCCTTGCCCTCCTCTTCTTTCCAAACAATCTCATACCATGTTGGGCGTGCAGCTGGACACTTCGAATCATACCATGTCATCTAGGAAGTTGAAGGTGAAGAACTATGGTTTACAAGAAACAAAGGCAGGTCACTATACGGTGAGAATCGATGAGTTCAATCTTCTAGAAGATGCATGGCATGTTCAACCAGACTTTGTCATGGAAGCGGATGCGGAGGTGATGTTGACCATGGACATGTCTGATGAAGCTTTTTCTCGTGAAGTTTTTGGCTCGCAGCTGGTTCGAGACAACGCTTTCCGGATCCGATCGGATGAGCCTCCCAATTCCGAATCCACCGCAATGCCGTCTGTGCGGCGCAGTGGGACATCGGACGAACCAGTGCCCCGAAATGTCCGAGGACGAAGAGGAGGAGGGGAGCTTCGTGATGACGACACCCAGCAAGTTCACGGAAGCCCAGCAGATGGATTCAGCGGTTGGCCGAGGAGAGAACTTGCCCGAGGAAGGAGCCGCCTCAGAACATGGACGTGGACATCAGGCGTCGAGGTCAAGGTCCAGAAGCCAGGGCCGCAGCTGCTCTGGGAACAGCGAAGGCCTCAGTAGCACCCACACCGAAGAGGCCAGCCCGATTACAACGGGGTCTTCCTCAGTCGGAGGACGAACCCGACAGTCGCGAGATTGTGGAGACGGAGGGGATCCAGGGCCTCACCGCGGAAGAGCTGAAGGTGATCCATCGCCGACGAGCGCAACAAGAAGTTCGGGCCAAGCAGAAGCTGGCGACTCAAGCGCTGACGGGATGGGAAGCCAAGTATCCCTCTCTGAGCAACGTCTTCAGCGACGACCTCGCCTGCAATGTCATGAAGAGTACGTGCAGTCGCCTGAGGACGTATCTCTGGAAGAAGATCGTGTGGCAACTTCGAGTGAAGATGGCAGTGCAGGTGGAGTCGAAGGGTCGAGCAACGTGGAAGAGGAATCCGCGATGGCTGAGCCTCCTTCTGAGCTACGAAGTGGCATCACTGTGGGGACACTACGGGGCGATGAGACAGCGCCTGAGGAATGCAGATTTCCTGGCACAGGGTCATGGAAGAGAGTCATCCCCCAAAGAGGCCTCATCCAGAAGTTCAAGCAAGCAGTGAGTGCCGCTAAGGAGAGGCATGTGGCGGTGATGCAAGTTCGGCACATGAAGGAGCACTATGTGGTCTTGGAGCTCTTTGCTGGCTGCGCGCGGTTGACATCGACGGCTAGAGCAAGAGATGGCTGGGACACTATCAATCCGATTGACATCATCTATGGGCAAGATCTACACAATGCTGTGACTCGCAGAGAAGTCTTGGACGCCATCAGGTTGGTGAAGCCTGACCTTGTGACTATGAGTCCGAGATGTGGGCCATGGTCACAGCTGCAGCGGATCAACCCCAACATGGACAAGGTGATGGAAGATCGACAAGCGGACATCCCGCTTTGGAGGTTCTGTAGAGCGGTGTGGGACGAGCAGGACAAGAATGGTAGACTGGCTTTGACCGAGAACCCACACCAATCTGCTGCCTTGACAATGGACTTCATGGAGTCCCGCCCTCATCTACATCGTGCCAAAGTTCCACAATGTGCTTTTGGGCTCAAAGATGTAGTGAGTGGAAAGCCGCATCAGAAGTATACAGCCTTCGATGTCAATGACGCCGACATGTGTGCGGCCTTGATGGAGGGTGCAATCTGCAATCACACCCCTGAGGAGCATCAGCCGATCGAGGGCAACGTGTTCTATGAGGGCCGTTGGCAAAGGAGGTCTGCATTGGCCGCCAAATGGCCACAAGAACTATGTGACCACATCTTGAATGCAGCCGAAAAGGCATGGGAAAAATGTGATGAAGATGCCCCGAGAAAGCTCACCGAAGCTCGAGAAGCGGGCCGATCTCATTATGTCATGCCTGTGGAGCCCTTCCCTACGCCTGAGGGAGAGTTGAGGAAGCAGCTGGAAAAGGCCGACTGGAGAGGTGGTCAATATGATTACGTTTTCTTCGAGGGCACCGCTCGACAAGGACCTCATCAAGTTCGACAAGTGTTGGCTCATCTGCATGTGGTGTTGGGACATCCTTCAGCGGAAAGATTGACGAGGATGCTCCTGATCAGCGGTGCAAGTCCCAAGATCATCGAGATGGTGAAGGGTCTTCGGTGCCAGATTTGCCAAGCAGTGAGACCTCCGGGAGCTGAACCGAAGGTCAGTGGACATAGACCTACAAGGTTTGGGGAAAAGGTGTTGGCTGATTCTTTCTATGTGTGGGACGTCAAGGGCGAGAGGTTCAATGTCACACATCTCATAGATGGGCTCACGGAGTTCCACACTGGCAATGTGAGCAAGCAGGTGGGTGCCGAGATCACAGCTGACCTTTTGCAACACAAATGGTGCGGCATCCTGGGGGCCCCTGAGGTGTTTCAAACTGATGGAGGAAAAGAGTTTGAAGATGTGGTGCAGCGGTTGGCCAAATTGCTGGACTTTCGCCATGAAGTCGTGCCCCCAGGTGCCAAATGGCGACAGGGTCAAGTTGAACGACATGGCGCCATCATCAAGCTCATGATGATGCGAGTGATCCTCACCCACAACATTTCTGGCTTGGAGGATATGAAGTTAGTGGCGACTAGCTGCTTCAATGCCAAGAACAGGTTGTGCAATCGGATGGGACTTTCTCCTCTACAAGCAGTCACTGGACGAAACACTGTGGTGCCCACCTCCGTGATGGAGCAGTTGTGCAGCGGGCAAGTGAAGTGTACAGTCAATGACGAGCTCACGGTGAAGGAAGCCTTGAGGAGGGCCGAGAGGATTCGTGCCGCGGCAGTGGACAGTTTCAATTGGATTGACTCATCTGAGACAATTCGCAAGGCCTTGAATGTGAGGTCAAGGCCACCCAAATTGGAGAACTTGCAGGAGGGCATGACGGTGTATGTGCATGAGCCGCCCCCTTCCCGTCGAGGACAACATCGGCGACTTCAAGATCATTCAAGTTGGGATGGACCCGGCTTGGTAGTCTGCATTGAGAAGCAAGATGGAGCACCTCGACGAGTGTGGGTGCGCTTGAGGGCAAAGGTGCGCAGCTTTCCTTTGGAGAAAATTCGACTGGCGACCCCAGACGAGATGTTGGGCTCGCAGTACGTGATCCAGGCGATGAATGACGTCATGGAAAAGATCAAGGAGGGCAAGCTGCCGCTCGAAGAAAATCAGCGAGAGGCCGTGTTCAAACCGGGCACCCCAGCCCCTGCTGGATTTTGGAGAAGAGGGGCCGACATGGATGACAACTACATGTTGGACGATCAGGCCGCCGCGGTGAGAGCTCGACAAGTGCGAAGACTTGAACTGCAAAATGATGTACCCGAACAAGTTCGAAAGGCCTTGTCTTCAGGCAGCAGTAGTGCAACTACAAGTGTGGCTTTGGTGAGAGGCCTGCAGCCAGATGAACGAGCAGATTTGCTCGCTGAGGATGATATGGAGGAGGAAGATGACGACATGCCGACCGTGGTGGATGATCCGTATGATGAGGGGGATGCTGAGATGGTCGGTGAGGCAGTGGAGCCAAGCACTATGGCTTTTCAGCAGAAGAAGCAACTCTTCGAGGACATCGCCAAGAACCAGAAGGGCATCCCTTCAAAGTTGACTGAGGCAAGACTCCGCAGTGGAATGGCTACGGCGAGTGCACAGCTCAAAGGCATCAAGAAGCTCATCAAGAAGTCCCGCTCAGTTCAGGGCAATGCAGAAGCGAGGCGCCGCAGATCAGATCGACAGATGGTCTCAAGCATGGTGATGTATGCGGAAAGTGTGGACCGTAAGTGTGAGAAGGTGTGGTCAGATGTGAGCCAAGAGCTGGAGATGCAAGAGGCGTTCTGGGCTCAACCTGACATATGCAAGCACGCTGAGGAGGAGCTGATGGAACAGATTGAGACAAGGCAAGCCGAACATGCAGCAGCAGTGGCTGAAAGCAAAGTGGTGACAGGAAAGGCGAGGGTGGAGCTCCAATGGCAGAAGATGGATGAGCTGTGGAGGGCAGCTTTCAAGGAGCCCATTTTGAAGGCCATTCAGATCTACTTTGACCATGATGCGCTTGCTGGAGTCCCGAAGGACAAGTTCATCGACCCGAAGCGTGTGCTGTCTTCACGCTTTGTGCTCACCAACAAGGGCGGCTACACTTTGGACAAAGCAGAACTGAAAGGGCGATTGATCTTGGGTGGACACAAAGACCCGGATATGGGACGGTATGCAACACTTGCTCCCACAGCAGCCCTACTGGCACACAATCTGATCAATTGGATCAGTGTTCAGATGGGATGGGTGGTTCACTATGAGGATGTGTCCAGTGCCTTTCTTCAAGGCAAACATCTCCCCGCCGAGCGAGAAGTGTATGTACGCCTTCCAAAGGGCTACCCTGACTATGTGGAGGCATTCATCAGGGAGAAGTTGGGAGAAATGTTCCGCCAAGATCTTCTCCAATTGACCAAAGGAGGTTTTGGTCTCCCAGAAAGCCCAAGATTGTGGTACCTTGAGTACAGCGACGTCCTCAAGATCTGTGGCATGAAGGAGCTGCTCTTGCTGCCTGGTGTTTTTGCGGCATTCCACGATGATGGCACCCTGCGGGCTTTGGCATGTATCCATGTCGATGACACTCGCTATGCAGGGGACAGTACATCTCAGGCCATCTGGGACGAAGTTCATCGGCGACTTCGCTTTGGGAAGCTGCGAAAGGCGACTGACGGCTGGACGAAATTCTGTGGACGGTGGGAGAGGCAGAATGACAAGACCCTTGAGTTTGAGTACACCATGAACGACTACGCGAAGAACTTGCAGAAGATGACGATCCGAGCATCCTCTGAGAATGTCATCACTCCGGCAGAGAAGTTGGAGATGTCTTCGCTGATCGGCCAGTTGAACTGGATGAGTCGTCAAGGTCGTTACGATCTTTCCTACGGGGTCTCGCATGTCCAGCAGATGGCAGCCAAACAAGGGCGAGAGGCGCTGTAGTGGCTGAACAAAGTCATTTACCGCGCCAAGCAGGAGCAGATTCAGGTGGTGAAGAAATTGGATGATTGGCAGAATTTTGTGGTGATCTCAGCCAGCGATGCTTCCTACGGGGGTCAACCCGGTGGACACAGCCAAGGCGGTGTTGTGGTTGGCCTGGCTGATCAAGCCATCCTCAATGGCCAGGGGAAGATCTGCATCGTGGAAGCTGCCAGCATGAAGATTCAGAGGATTGTGAGATGCAGTATGAGTGCAGAAGTCAGCATGGCAGCTACGGCGTTCGAACATGGTGATTTTGTTCGAGCCGCCCTGTCCGAAATGCTCCACAAGGACTTTTGTTTGAAGAGATGGAAGTTGTGGGGAAGCAAGTGGCCCCACTTTTTGGTGATGGACGCCAAGACCGGTTTCGATGTCCTCACCAACGAGAGCCAGACTACGGACAGGAAGATCCAGATCGACTTGGCGGTCCTCAAGCAAGCGCTGATGGAAGGCGACACCAACGCCTTTGTGAAATGGGTGCCGGGCCATCACATCATCTCCGACACCCTCACGAAATGGTATGGCAATGGTGCGCTGATTCGAGCTCTTGAGGCCGGCATGTGGTCATTGAAAGACACGGAGGAAGCCAGCAATTTGCGCAAGGAGGCTGCCAAAAAGAGGCAGTTGTATAAAGAGAATGCACAAAATAATGCACATATCAACCCTATATTTCCCTTGTCCCTGGTGCAATCTTTGATCCTGCAGCCTTGTGGCTGCCAGCACTTGGTCCCGGTGACAAAACGCATGTGCGAGCGGCTTCGCCGATTGGGCGCTGTGGGCATTCAACTTTAACGATGTTCGCCGCATGACTTTCACACATTGTTCACTCCAGGAAGTCGAATCGGAGGTGATGAGCATGTGGCGTTTGTCCCTTTGGTCGCAGGATTTTGTTCGGTGGGCGGACCTTCAGCCGTAGAAATCGGTGAAACTGTGGGTATTAGTAATATCCCAATATAAAATCCCACTATTAGTGGGATTTTATAATGGGATATTGGTGGAAGAGTGTGGAATATCATAGGATTTTATGGGATTTAAACATCATGGATTTACATGTATCCATTGGTTTGGAGCCGGCGGCATCGATATTCCTAATCAAAGATGGGGAGCCAGTTGGAGCTACGAATCGAGTTTCCCAACCGCATGATAGTTAACGTAGTAGTTTGGATAAGCACTGCAACCAAACAAGTGTATTATTCGTTACCATAGATGTGAGTCGTTTTCGTCACTTCAAATTCTGATAGTGGCATATAAACTCAAGATGTTTATGTTACTTTCAGTTTTCGACGCTTGGATGCGGAAACAACCCCCTCCACCTGAAAGCAGCTTATAGGTGGGGTTGCAACTACCAAACTTAGTGGGGTTGAAAAATGGGTATTGATTAATATGAATGTGTATTTGTATGCATTCAAGGCAATATACTGCAATGCAGCGTAATGCATATGTGTAGTGTAACGTATTCTAATGTAATGCAATGATGTGTAGGGTAGCGCAATGTAATACAAGCAATGCAATGAAACGTACTGCACCGTACTGTAATGAGATGTAATGCAATGCAAGGCGCCGTAAAAGAATGTAATGTAACTTAATGCAGTGTAATGTAATGCATTTGTTTATATCTCAACCCATATTTCAATTGCAAACTGTATTGCAACCCACTTAAAGGGCTGGCTAACCGGAGCCATTGTTGCCAATGGCAGTGGATTTTCGCTTGGGAAAAAAGAACATCTTGATTGAACCTTGTTGAATAATGTTGAATACCTAAAACAATAGAAACATGCACAAACCATGTATACATTCATGCACACACATATATATATATACATAATTATATATATATGTATAAATAGATATAAATAGATTGATTTCTGATCAGTCTGGAGTCTTCTGAATCTCTAGGAAAGATTTTGGAGATATTTTTCAATGGCACCCCGCTGCGCAAATCCAAGGTCCTTCAAGCTGAAGGCAGGCTTTGAACAGGAGGGTTCCAGCAAGCCCGCGAAGGCCTGCACTGACTCCGGTAGTTGAATGCCACCCAGATGTGATGGCCGAAATGCCGCCATTTCCAAAGGGGTTTTGGTGTCAAAGCAATGTGTTTTCACAGGGTTTCAGATACTATCTTTCGATGGTGCGCCTATGTTCACTAACGTTACACAATTGGAAAAACCATCTGAAACCCTCAATTGTTCACGGTCCGGGGGTGATCATGATATGTGAATGGATTTGCTCATGGCACCCGAATGGAGGCAGACACTATTCCAGCCTGAAAGTCTTGAAATCTCTAGCTGGACATCAGGATATTCATGGAAATTCAACACAAAAGCTTCAAACGATTAGCTCTGCAAAGTCATAGAACTCATTCAGACCGCCGCATAACTCAGAGAACTTGCCGCATGGGAATGAGGTTATCCCAGCTGCAGTTTGCTCGCTGCCACAGGTCGCGGAAAAGGTGAAGAATGACTTGGATGCTTTCAAGGACCTCTGCACTTTCCAAGCTCATAGTGGAGCTGTGCTTGGAAACTGGCTATTTGAGCGGGGGGAATCTGCAATGATGATGGGAGGAATACACATATCTCATGCCAGTTAGATATGGTTATACAGCAATTTTAAGTGGCGGTGTGGTATGCAGCCATATGTTTTTTTTTTGGAATAGCCCCTCCCCCCATTGAATGGCTTAAACCCTTATGTTTCCCATTCAGATAGCTGCAACTTGGTGATTCAGTCCTCTATTTTCAGGAACCAAACCCACAATCATACTGTGAAGTTTAGTTTTCCATGTCATATCTCATTAGTACCTCTCTATTCGTATTCCGTTAAGAAATGACCTGTCCCACTAAACTTCCATTGGTCCATTAAGATCCAACAAAATGACACTTAGTACCCATTTGATATCGAATTCAGATCTGTTAAAATAAGACATATCCCATGAAAATCCCATTTAAACCGTTTGATCATTCCCCTTGTCCATCTCACCAATCTCCTGACCCTACCTTACCCTCTGGTGAACTAACAGTTTGCAATTGAAAATGGCCATCGAAATCGTGGATTTTCCCATTAATAGCATGGTGATTTTCCAGTCGCAAACTGTTAGTTTACCAGAGGGTAGATCTGGATATCTCATTGGATTAGTTTAAGGGAAAATCCCATTTAAACCTATGACATTGTCCTTGTCCATCTCACCAATCTCCTGACCCTACCTATGGCCACAGGAGAATGTGCCTTTGCTCCATGCCCTGTGCAATCCGGGCCTCCGGCAACGGCACTGGTCCGAGATTTCCAACGTCATCGGCTTCGAGATGGGCCCCGATCCCACCATGACGCTCAACAAGGCGCGGGTCGACGGTCGACCCCGGTAAGGGTGATCCAAAGGTGGCTGGGGAATAGCCACTTTTCATGGGGAAATACATGGGAAAGATATGGGAAACCATGGGAAACTATGAGAAACTTTGGGAAAATAAGGGAAAGATATGGGAAACTTTGGGAAAATATGGAAAACACTCTTTAGATGGAGGTTTATAAGCTGGGAAATCATGGAACTAGATTGGGAATTCACCAGCAAACCATGTTTGATTGCCAGAGGTACATGAATTCGCGGCGGATAGGTGGATGGAAAGAAAGAAAGAAAAAGAAAGAAAAATGGATAGATAGGGCATGATAGGGCGTGGGAAAATCTGTAAAGCATCTGAGACATATTTGCTGAAGATATGTGAACAGCTAACTCAAAGATGTAAAGAAAGAATTGAAATCAAAAGATCAGCTATAGGCGTATTTTAGACAATTCGGTTGTTTCTTTTCCATAGCCAGTTGGGATGTGTTTGGTGAAGCAACTGGTGGATATAGCCTCTAGCAAAGATACGTGCCTGAACTTTTGGCGAACAGTTGATGAATGCTTAGGCATATTTTTTGCCATCTTGATAGACACATGCATTTTTGTGTATGTCAAGTACAATGTGTGTGTATCATTCAGCCATGATTTTGTGCATTCAAATTGGGGGTGAACTTGATGTGAGGATGGCCAACTTCGTTCTTTGAGAACCGTTGCATTGTATCTCAGACCCTCCAAATAGTGACGACAATAGGTAAACGTTCCAACATAATATGTATGTTACATACCCCATTTTCCTAGGTACTGGGAGGGTTTAGGATATTACGTGTTGAATTGCATGGCTTGTAATGGCCTGTATATATATATATATGTATACATCAATATATATATATATATATAATTATACATATATATATATACAGTTCAATAATAACAACAACAATAATGATATAATAATAATAGCGACAATGATAATAATGCTAATAGTAACAATAACAATAATGAAAATAATAATAATAATAGTAATAATAATAATAGTAATAATAATAATAATATGTTTTGTTATCATGCTGGCCATTGATCGTAGCATCCAAAAGTTGGGCACTCCCGTCATCCTTTCATATTAGCCACCCCCGTAGAAAACATGGTAGATGTAGGGGATTGGAAACATATTTGGGACCATAAAAAATGGGCGGGGGAGTTAATATGATCAGGAGATTACTCAATGACTTACTCCCCGGTAATCAAGCGTGGCAATTGGAAATCTCCTAGAAAGGGATGTTTTAATGGGAAAATCTCTATAAATGATAGATTTTCCATTGCCACGTTTGATTACCGGAGGGTAATGCTTGACTCACATTGGCAGCATCGGCCTGTTCTTGGAGAGTTTCTGGGGCTTGCAGGAGATAGATGCCTTGTGACACTACATTTTTCTATTGCCATCAAGCCGAAAAAATAGCCAACCCGTTCTGGCCAGTCCCATGTTCAATGTCTGACCCTCTGACAAAATTGATGAAACAATAAATCCTCACCATGAGCTTTTTAGATATCTTTAGACATCTTGAGATGGCTGTCCCATGATTTCGAACAACCAACATTTTTTATATAAATACATGTCTTCAAAAATGGCTGCCATATGCTTTCCAACCGATTTTTAACACAGGCGCCGTCAAAAGCGAATTTCCACGCACCGCGGAGGCTCTGGATGTGGACATCGGGGCGTATGTACAGAAGATCAGTTACTTGATCGTCGAGCTCTGGATGACCTGGGTGAATGGCAGGGTATGTGTGAAACTGGGGCACCAGTTTCTATTAGTTGAGTTGGTGTATCTATAAGTAGGAAATCTAGGTGATTTTCGATGGATACATACGATATCATATGATTCATATATGATTCATATATGATTATATGATATATATATATATATAGATATATACACACACATATATATATATATATATGTGTGTGTGTGTAGACATATGTAGATATATCGTACTAGTTAGATGGGTTCATAGACCAACAAACATACCTCGGAACCACCACCTTGTAGGGTTTTTTGGGATGTGTTCCACAAATTAGGGGACCTATGTTTTATCCCACCGAGATTTTGTTATACATGAACTATTTGAGGGACAGCTGGGAAAGATAAGTCATGTCCGGAGGTTGTGGTTTCACACTATTCATGGGCAGGTTGAAGATCTAGGTGCAACATGGTGCAACCATGGTGGTTGAAACGTGTTGAGTATCACAAACCAGAGCAATTTATGGCGCTCCAGCCGTCAATCTTCGGAGGTAGGCAGGTTTTTCTTGGCTCCTTCCCCCAGCCAACATTGCAAATTAAACATAACTAAATCAATTCGCTAAATTGCCAAATTTGCCCCTTTCAACTGCCCGTCTTCCGAGATTGCAATGGTATGTGAGTCACGTTTTTTAGATGTACCCCCGGCCGCTGTTGGCTACAGCTGAGCTGTAGCTGCCAAGGCGAGATTTCGGAATCCGCGGCCAAGGAGTACCAAATCGAAAGCGGCCTAGCGCCTTGGTGCGGGTCAAAGCCCTGCTACCCAAACCGGATCCTAAAACAGGTGGCGAATGGATGGTTATTCCCTCAAAATATGGTCATGATAGGTTTTGACCCATCCCCAATTTATACGATTTCTGTGTTTATCAATGCGTATATAGTTCAAATCTATCAATAATATGTGGTTTAATTCTATTCCCTCAGCTAGTTTGGTTGTTTAGAGGTAACATGAACTGGTTTTAAGAGGAAACATGAGGAAGAGAAATCTGCTCCGCCCCGCTGGTTCTGCCAAGCCATGCTTGCTTTGACAGGCAGGCAACTCCAAATCCCCAATTTGTGTCATGAAAAAATCATCAACAGTGAACACACAGGGACGCTATTTCATTGCTGGGTTTGGGTGGTCATGAATGGTCGACATGCCTCTTTTCTTGGTTCATACCCACTATTCCCCTATTATCTCATACACTTTTATGTATTAGAATACAATAGTCGATCATCCCCATGTTCCTCATTTCAATCAAACAGAAATCCCTTTTCTTGCTACATTCAGTCCAGAAGATCCGGTTCTTTCGCTATCGTTCAGTCAAAGCGAGCTGAATGCCGTTTCAGCACGGTCCAGCCATTTTAGAATATTCTAGACAGTTCTAGTGGTTGGGAATCTCACTTCGTAGCTGTATGGCTTCCCATGGTACATGGGGAAAATGGATAGTAACCATAACACAGCTCCATTTGAATCAGCGGATTTGGGACGAAGCCTGGGTAGATCTCCCAGCGCCCAGGAAGGCATGATCAAGGAATGGGAGCCTGTGGTCATGGAGTTCAAGGTGGCCTCATGATGACATGGGGCCCCTGGGGGACGTGAAGTTCGCTGTGTTGCTGGTGAGTGGTGATCTCTAGCTGAATGGTCTTCGAAAATAGCTGAAGATTCCATGGCACATTCTGCAGCTGCCGCAGGATTGGGGCACCACAGGCACCTACATCGTGGCAGGCACTTCCATTGATGAGGTGGGCCACTGAGCTGTTGAGGGTGGAACTGAAAGGCACAAAACAGTTGGTGGGAGTGGCTTCGTGTGTGTTTTTCAAGGCGCAGATAGGTGGTGAGGTTGGTTGCAAGGATGGGCCTCTACTACTGATACAGTTACTGTCAATCTCAATTTCCGGTTGCTTTTCCGGTCGTTATGAGTAATCCTTTGGATAGAACATAACGACCTCACGACCTCACGGGAAATGTAATGGTGATTAATTATCCCCAAATGGCACAACATTTCAGAATATTTCAGATTGGTGAATCATATAAGGATATCATCATGTGTAGCGATTTAAACCATGTCTAACCATCCAACATATCCTATCCATTGTACTCCTTTGTACCTCATCCATTGTAAGGGCCATAGCTCTGCCTGCTGGTGCAGGTGCAAACCCTACTGGACGATCACGTGATCAAGACTCAGACGATGAAAGGTTCGCCCTATGCCGCGGAGTTCAAGGTGCGCGGAGAGGAAGGGATGACGGATGATGAGTTTATGGGTGATAAAGTTCATGACAAGGCTATTTTGTTGACGGTGGTGATCATCGTCATTAATATCAGTATCGTATTTTGTTTTCACTATTATCATCATCGTCAGCATGCAAGCTTTGCCCACGATGATGGCGGCATTTTGTGTTCTTCATCTCTTCAGTGTGTTTTTTCTGCCTACAAGGCGTTGGAACCAGCCAGCCTCCCATGGAAAATCACAGAGTCTCCGCAGCCACCAGGACCGGCTGGAAGACTGGGAGAAGTATCTCACCGCGGTGCAAGATGTCGTGGACGTGTGGCTGAAGGCCGAAGGGGCCCTGAGTTTCCCCTGGAGATGATGGTTTCACATGATGTTTTGAGCGGTTGGAGCTGAACGTTCGTAAAGCGATAGGATCCACCATCCCTTACCTTGTACCATAAATGGGTTGGTTTCCAACAAGTCTTTACTAACATTGATTGCACATACCATTTACAGTCGCTCAGACTGGTTCATCCCAAGAGCTCAGACTTGCAACTTATGATTTCGACCGGAAATTTCTTCTGAAGCGGCTACCTTGGCTAAAAAAATGCTAAAAATGGCTTCCCACATTTGGATGAAGATGATCAAGCTTGTCATATGGAACTTTATGGAACCATATGGGAATGGGTCACAACCTAATTATAGTACCATATTTTCGGATGACCATCCAACAATTCCAGCTATTTTGGTGTTCCCAGATGGCTGCCAGGGTTTTTGACCATGATATGCCCCCATCCCCGTCCATCGAATAATATCCAAAGTGACACCGCTCATTATTTCAAATACCCATCCTATGATACCATCACATTCATTAAAACCCATTTAACTCAATTGAAATCAATTATTCATATCAATAATATCTATTGAATCTATTGTGGCATTTTACCTTTCTTTAGAATTTCAAAACTAACACCCACTAATCAGATCGATCATATGCCATAATTGAACAGCCACCAGGACAGTCATCACTTCAGCCACCCTTGAACTCGTTCAGGTGCAAGGAGTTTGGCTCTACTTGGAGCCTATCTTCTCCTCGGAGGCAGGGAAAACTCTGAAAATCGTTGGGAAATCCCATGGTAAAACTCAGATATCCCAAAAAATCGTGAAATTGGAAACTACATGAAACTTTAGATCTGAATTTAAGTCCATTGAAGTCCTTGCTTTGGGGTTGAAGTTTGTGCCGCTTCATCCATTTCGACGTAATATTGGGTTGACGCGAAGCTGCGAGAAGTATTGAGACGCGTTTCTCGGGTTCATTTCATTCGATGCCTTTGGGTCCGACACACAGATAAAACACACCAAGACGATGGTTAATATATGTTAATATCTCATATGCTCCATGATAACGAACATTTCTCTACGTTTGGCTCAATTTTGTGGTAAATGTTAGTAAATATTCCAGTGCACCATGGAGCACGGGTAAATATGGCCAACTAAATAATGAAACCATCCTACTTCGAAACCATGACTGGGGTCATTGTACATTGTCCCGAACCGCAGCATACTGTACAGATACCAACCTGGATTGGGGGTGTGTTCATTCATGGCCCTGGCTTTACCTCACTGAAGATCTTATATTCGATAATCCTGCCAGCACCATCTTGATTTGTATGAAAATGAGGGGAAAAAATCAATCCACTGGCTAATCATCAGTTTACCTATCAAAAGTATTCAAGAGTACTATTCTGAAGGCAAATAGTCCATTTTCAGACATGCCCACATATCATACTGTTGGTTCTATATCCGCAAGTCCATCCCCACAATGTCACCATAAAATGCTTGGTATCCCCATGAAACTCCATTAAAATATCCCATGCACCCTCATCACATCCATTATTCCAAGCATCCGCCATCACCTTCCCATCCCGTATATATTCACCACTTATACCCACAAAGCCATTATTCATTAACCACAATGTTTAGTGCTTAAATCCAAATATTTTACTTGATGTTCATCACTTCATCCACCCCCCACAAAAAAAAAAAAAAAACTACCTTCAGCCACAATCCCATTACGTTTACATTCTACATGCCAGCTGTATCTAAAAAGTCACCCTGGCATAAACACCCATCCATCCATCCCTCCATGAGCCATCTATTGCCACAACTTGGCAAAAGTTGTGAATTCACCTCTAGATTGAGAAAACAAACCCTCAAACAAACCCTCCCAAACGTATCTGTGCTGGTCACCCCGGAAGTCATTGGTCAATTCTCCATGGTTGTTGGTGACTCCACCGTTAAAAAATCGTGTGACACCCTCAGTCTATCCCATTCAATCCATATAAATCCATGATATGCCGATATGCCCATGTTATGATAGCGTTATAAATATATATATATATGGCATTATATGGCCATATATATGTATATATTTATATACAATTATATATAGATATATAAAAACATCCCATGACATCTTCATTTTATCCCCCTTCTTATCCCCCATAAAATCCACCATGATTCATCGCCAGGACATCATGCAGCAGATGCCCACGGAGGGTCGTCTCTTCCGCGAAGTGGACGGCACCTGGCGACAGATCATGGCTGCCTGCGTGGCAGCACCCAAAGCCCTGGAGGAGCCCCAGGGGCATGGGGGATGGAGAATGGGGGGGGGAGGGGTAGTTGGTTGGCAAACTCTTTATAGAATATAATATACCATATACACATTTGAACTGATTTGACTATTTACTTAAATGATGTTTGGATGGTCAAACTCTTATTCTTGAAGTCCTGGTACGACTTCAGCCAAACTCCGAGCTACGTTGCCAGGTGTTTCGACAAGACAACTTCCTAGGGAACTTGACAGCGGCCAACGATAAGCTCGAGACAGTGCAGAAAGGCACCATGTTATCTTGGGTTGGGTGCAATGGTACCCTCTGGTAAACAGCCACATAACCATGGGACATCACCCTTTTTTACTGGGAAAATCCACTATTTCTATGGCAATTTTCAATAGCTACGTTTAAACCCTCTGGTAAGTCCAAATTAATGAACCTGTGGGTTGTTCAATTGGAAGGTTTTTCGACCAATTCTTGGGGATGATCCACCCCAAATGAATGAGCTGGCGATTCTGAATCCGGAGTGGACACGAGAAAAGTCAAGCCCGTAAGCTAGATACTTTAGTACTTTAGTCTTTTACTATGAATGGGAATATCTACTAACCAGCTAAAAATCTAATTTTTTGTAAGGTATCTAAGATTGGCAATGGTAAGGATATCATGTTCCGTTATGTTTCAACACCGAATTGGCTGGGCCTGGGGTTAACCATTGGAATCCCCTATTTCAACGGAGGTTTGCCAGGTTGGATGGCAAGATCCATGTGACCTCCATATTTTGACATGATGGAAATTGAATGAAATTGACCTGTTGGCCCACTACAATCCACCCACTTTCGGTTGATGCTATGGCCATCCCAAGAATTTTAGGCCTGAACGACTACCTGGAGACCAAACGCCTCTTCTTCCCGCGTTTCTTCTTCCTGTCCAACGACAACTTGTTGGAGATCTTGAGTGAGACGAAGGATCCCAAGCGGGTCAACGCTCACGTGAAGAAATGCTTTGAAGGCCTGGCATCGACTGTCGGGACTGAAGTGTCCAGAGCATTCCATTTGGGTCACTAGCCACATCATCATGGGTTCTACTTGCCCATGTGTCCCAAAAAGCGCCTGAAATGCAAGTAACACACCTAACCGGCCAGCTATGCATATCTGAATCTAAACAAATCCATAACAGAACAGGAAGGGTATGAAGGGGTTGCCTCGTTTTTCAGGGCTTTTGACCTCCTTGGATTCCTCGGTTCCGGCTTCACGGATTTCCAGGAATGCAGAGTCTTCAGTTCGAAGAGAATCTGAACATTTCGGGCATGATTTCACCGGAGAAGGACTGGAAATGCCTAGGGTCATACCAACTGGTTTTTGTTGGGGATTGTTATCACTGGATTGGTTAAAGGGAAAATCTAGGAAACCATGGTTTTCCACATCAAGTATAGAGGTTTCCTGTAAATATTCCCTTAAACCAATCCAATTCTTATAACCAATGATAAATCCATAGGGATATCTTTGTGCCAAGTCATCTAACGAGTGTACTGGCAAGAATCTCAACGTGGGATTGCGGTAATAGCCCTATGGTTGCTGTGGGAATAGCATTTTCAAGTGGAACCATCACTGTTTTGGGGGCCCGCCGGGGTTACCCTCTTGCAATGGAAGACGTTTGATTTGAATCAGTCCATGCATCATGTCGATGTTTGCGTGCGAATCCCCTTCTGGTTCCTCGAAAAGTAAATTACGTACTTTAAGCTCTGGTCAGATGACAATATAGAACTTCTATATTAAGATATATTAAGACATATTAAGACCACTTCAACCCAACATGTTTCCACATATTTCCCCATTAAAACCCAACATTCTCCATGATGTTCCATAATTTTCCCCATTTGAACCTGCATTTTCCCATGTTTTTCCACTGATTTTCACCTTGACCTCGGCTCAGGAGCTGGTGCCCATGACGAACTATGTCGACCCGGTGGCGGCCAACGGTGCAGTGGAGAAGTGGTTGGTACAGGTGGAGGACGCCATGCTGGAATCCATCCGGGACCAATCTTTCCAGTGGCTGGGCGAATTGTCAATGGATTGGTTAATGGGTAAAATTTACAGGAAACCATGGATTTTCCCATCAAATATAGGGGTTTCCTGTAAATTTTCCCTTAAACCAATCCAGTGAAATTGGGAAGAATTGTCCATGTGGATCTCGGAAAAAATCCCTCTGGTAACTAAACGTAGCTATATTGAAAATGGCCATAGAAATTCCCAATACCCTCTGGTAATTCAACGTAGCTATTGAACATGGCCATTTATACTGGATTTTCCCATGAAAAATGGTGATTTCCCATAGTTAGGTTAGTTTACCAGAGGGTATCCTCAAAACTGGGTTGGAAATATGATGACATATGGGGAATCTCCAAGTATGTTTGAAGTGTTCATATGGAATCAATACTTGTTCTTTCCAAACATTTGGATGATGGGAGTATAATGTGCTTCCAGTGGCTGGATGAAGTGAAGAATTTTTGGGTTTTGTTTTAAGGGAAAAGACTGGAGATATCAAAAGCATATATGTGTCATATGTATATACAATGGATCCTGGGTGCTTGTGAAGAGATAGAATGGTCTAACCCAGTACTCAGATAAAATGACTTTTTCTTTTTTTGGACAGATATGGGATATCATGGGGATAATGGGATGATATGGGATGATTGTAAAAGGAGACCAGGATTAATTCAAAAGCATGAGACTAGGATTATTTGATTTTCTTTGGACAAGACTAGAGATATCGTATATAATGGGATATGTCGGATATGTTGTAAATTTGAATTTGGCCAAGGAAGCCAAATGAGCAGCGTTCAGAACACAGTTTGGTTGATTGGTTCGGAGATTGTGCCAATCAACATATTGGGGATTCTCACAATCCATGAGCGGAAATCCCATTCTCAACCAACCAGTGTACAGACACAGGGTTTTGAACACTGCTTGAATGATGCCCCCACACTCTGCCGCTATCTCAGAGCCAGAATGACTATGTTGCTGTCGAAGAAGCGGCTACCCATGAAATATCAATTATGTAACAACAAATATGATCATGACGCTACATATTGCATGAGAATATATAGATTTCTGTATTCAAGTATGTTCAAAACCTTTTTAATACACTCACTTCAGAATGTTCCCTCTTTACGGTGCTATTTTGATCCAGGTCTCGTGATGACTACGTGAACACCGCCTTTGTGGATTGGGTGCAGAAGTGGCCTGGCCAGGTGGTGATTGGCATCTTCAATCTCTTTTGGACAGCTGAAGTCAATGAGGCGCCAGCCGGGGAGCCCCTCGGAGCCCTCGAAAATCCTCGAAATGTGGGAGCGAATCTAGGGGAGCACAGTGAGAGCTGTGGTGGTAGCATGTTGGATGGGTGATTGGGAGGATATTATGAGGATATTAAATGAGATGGTTGGGTGGTTAATGGTGGTTGGGAGGGTATTAAGAATATTCGGAGAATATCTATATAGTAGGACGGCTGACCGATGAGACTCTGCTTAGTCCGCCGCCTGTTGATTTTTTAAAAGGAAGTACGCCGCAACGGCGGTATGGGAAGAGTTGGAGGAAGAGATGGATATCATTCGATGTCAAAGTTTAGTGCTGTGATGGTTTGGTGATCTTGCGGATTCTTTGGGTTGAAAGGTGAAAGTTAGTAGGGCATTTTTTGGAGGGAGAGATTTGAGACACCATCTCTGATGCCAGGAGTTTTTTTAGACTTCCTGGCTATTATTGAGAGAAACTGCCTGAACTCCCTCGCAACAACTCAATCATCTTACATTCTTTGTTTTTGGACCTCTTACATTTTGTTTGCTACACTACTTGCTGCAGTAGCTGAACCCCCGGGATAGCAATTGAGAGAGAAAGTACTTGCTGTATCTTGCGGTAATGTCACAGTTCTTTGGTGCTGGTGGTGATGGGGACCTGTCCTCAAGCAAGCTAAGCTAGATGGGCTAGATGTGCAAAAACCCACGAAAACTAATGGACATTTGCAATGTGCAGATAACTTAATTGGGAATAAATGCCGGGTTTCGATGCATTTTTCCTGGAATGAAACATGGAGATCCAGCATCGATGTTCATGTGGGTGCATCTGAGAATGGGCAATACTCCCAAATGAAAACACTTGAATTGTTGGTTGATAAACTTTTTAACATTTTACAACTCCTTTAACTATAGAATACCACCCATATATCTCCCATAAACCAACATCAAACCAGCGTTAAGCTAGTCATTTCCACCAACTTTTTGCATCTTTTGTGGGGCACCAGCACCGGCACGTCCTTCAACGGCACCGGCTCCGCCAGGCGCTGGGGGAGCGAGGAAATGCGGGGTTGGTCGACTATGCCACCAAACTGGACAACACGTTGACGGAGATTGCAGCTGGGCGCGGGAAATGCGGACGGGTTATGGTTATGGTTATGACATGTTATGGTTATGGTTGTGGTTATGGTTATGACATGTTATGACGGTTATGGTTATGGTTATGGAATGGTTATCAGTGAATGGTTGGGGGTAAGTCCCAGGGTATTTTGATGTGTTTTGCTCTTGGCACCTGGGAAAAAACCAATGGATGGTCATCTAACGGGGGTCACAATAATGTGGATGAATTTGATCATGACGTCATGACGGAATGATGGGAATTGTAAGGGGGATTTTCCCATGACCATCCATGACCCAATAAGTTCTCTTTCAATGACCATCAATCAAAGGTTGGCTGATTCTTTGGGTTACTGACTTCTCATTGCTGGCCCGCTATGAAGCAAATCCTTCACATGTTGCACTTCGTTACAAAACGCGCATATTTTGGAGCTGCATAGACCACCCATGACCACCCATATTGGATCCCCAAAGGGCTCCGATGCCATTCCGCCCTCGGATGCCATCGGCTGAGGTGAATTTGGTGCGGCGAGAGATTCCCAAGTTGGTGCGCTGCACGCTGGAAGCTCTGATCGTCACTTGGGAATGAAGAGCTGATAGCTGGGGGAAGAAGTTCGGGAGAAGTCATCGAAACGCGGTGAACAAATTGCCATGTGTCATCATGTGTTTAATGACTTCATCAAACCCTCAAAGGCATCTTGCAATAGAATAAGAACCAGCAAGCATACTGAAGATTCGAAGGGCGAGAGCATAGGTGATGACTCGGATATGTCCAGAGTATCAGTCACCCCGGGACAGGCTATCACCTGCCTTCACAGTGGGCTGTAAGTCGAGGCACCCCAAAACCACCCCGTTTTGGTGTCCTGAATTCTTACTGCCCTGCTTCAGCCGTGTTCGATGAATACTATATTAGTTATTATTCATGTATGAATCAATGCGTGTTCAGCTAGTGATAGGTATAGAACTTAGCCCATAGGCAGCGCATCGCCGCGCGAAGCCTAGGTGATCTTTGTTCACAACAAGGCCCGGACTGACGGGGGACCAGAGATCCACTGAGATCTCACCAAGACCACCAATTTCTTGGGCAGGCTCATAGTGATTTGATTGAACCTCTAGATGATGAGTATCAAGAGGATTCCAAAGGCGAATTGCTTTTGTGTTCTGGGTTCCGTAGATGAATGTGTACCTGTTTCGTTTCTGAACCCCATCACATTCTTGGGCCAAATGGTTCGACCAATGCCCTTCAATGGGGTACTAGCAGAGCCAAGATTAGGTTAGTCATTTCTGCTTCTCAACTATCCAATGTATGGGTCAAGGGATGCGAGCTAGTGACAGTTCATTGGCCACTGAGCTGAAACCATTCAAGAGAATGTATACACCCTCTTTATAATAGGCCTGATACATCTAGATCCATCTAGATACACTCGTGGGACCGTGATTACTTAGAAAATCTTAGAAACCACAATGACTCCTGGGATTTTTTTGTATATAACCGCTTCATATCCCTTGCCCCCTAGTACTAAACACCACCACCCAAAATGAAAAGATTCAATGTCAAATCAGAGTTTTTTTTGGAGTGGTCTTTTAAATCCTGGATTTGTCGAATATTTTTTATGTTCCCATTGGAGTTGGGTAATCCACTAACA
Organism: Symbiodinium sp. clade C Y103; assembly: GCA_003297045.1. NCBI lineage: Eukaryota > Dinophyceae > Suessiales > Symbiodiniaceae > Cladocopium > Cladocopium sp. clade C. The sequence continues at coordinate 60,713 of BGPT01001981.1, read as the reverse complement.
TATCAGTAACATATGGAAGAAAAAAAGCTAAGTTGGTTCATAAGAAGATTTACCGTTTTTTTTTTGTGGAATAATATATATATATATATATGTATATATATATATATATATGTGTGTATATATGTATATATATATATATGTATATATATATATGTATATGTATATGCATATGTATGTATATATGCACGTATATTTATATTTAAGTATAACTTAACAACCATACTTGGAGGATTATCCCACTTGGTAACTGCTTAGTAGCCCTGATAAGTCCTTTAAACGGGTTTACAATAATCATGGTTACAAACCACTTACTAAGTGGGATGATCCTGCAAGTACTGTATCTAGATGGGCTTCTAAACCAGCTTCACATACAAGGTGAGGCCCCACAGTTGTAAGTTAGTTTGCATATAGTATATACCCTCTGGTAATCAAACGTGGCAATGGAAAATCCACCATTTATAGATCATTTTCCCATATGTTCCCATTAAAACCTCCATTTAGTTCGGGGATTTCCAATTGCCACGTTTGATTGCCGGAGGTTAAACTCCATGAATACTATATATATATATATGATATATGGCTATATTCTCTCTCATCAACCCAACAGTTCTCCCAGAGCCACCGTCACAGGACACCATCGTGGAGTTGCGCGACCGTGGCACCTCGGAGGCCACGGACTTCGAAGCTTGGAGCGGTTCATTCATGGAGATCTTTGAAAGGTGATGGTCCCTGGGAAAAGATGGGGGTGTGTCAAAACCTATGAATTTATCCATTTTAGTGGGATGAACATCCATAAATCCCAGCTATTTTGATGTGAACAGAAGGTACCAGGGTTTTGGACCTATATCTAGATGAGTTTCATATATGTTTTATAGGTCCTATAGGTTTAAACATGAATGGTATAGCCACATGAATACAGTTTCAAGCGCCTAATCTTTTCCCATGTAGTTCCATATGATTTGATACTAGTTTAATATGGTTTAATAGGGTCGAACGTGGCGAATATGGTTTCAACGGTCGGAAAATGATGATTTAGTCAGTACCCTCCGGTGTCATGAAACGTGGCTAGCATTTGATCACCGGAGGGTAACATGATTTCAACAAAATACTTGAAGGGTGCTCAGGCCATCCTGCTGAGAGAACTTTAGATTCTCTTTTGAAACAAATCAAGGAAGGAAAGCTGCGGGCGGACGAGAAGCTTCAACGCACAGTCGCAAAGAATTGCTTCCGTGGCAGTCGTTGCAAACGGCATGTTGCAATGGATTTTCGAGAAGGTTGTCAAATCTTTTTGCAGCAGGAACTCGGTGGCTACGTGAAGACGCAACCAGGGCCAACTCGACCTCCGCAAGCAGCAGTGCAAGGCAAGTGACCTCAGAGCAGGATTGCAAGTGGCTCCAGCCAGGTACAACCTTGGCAGAGTTGAAAGAACTGGCGGAATCGTTTGGACTGTCTACATAGGGACTTCAATGGCCAGGTTGGATCGCGCAGAGGGCATTGCTGATCCAAATCTGTGTGAATACTATAGGCGGTCAGTTGTCTTTCTGCCATAAAAATCCATGAAAGGAAAATGATGGGAATCATAGACAAAAAACAAGTCAACTAGTTTTTATTTGCAGAGTATCCAAGATTAGCCAATCGATCATGGAAATGTGAAAATGGGTCAAGACCTATACAATATCACACATTTCTTGGGGATTAACATCCGCGCCTCACCACTGAGGACTGGCTGGTGCAGCTTCGATATTTCATCGAAGAGAACCCCGAAAAGCCAGGCGCGCTGCGCTGCTGCATTTGGGCGGCGCGGAAGGATGCTCAAAAATCTGGTAGAAGTCACATCAAGTCCACCTATTCATGGTATGATTTGTTGGGTCTTATCTCCTCTGTAAGCATGTAATTACATGATATATAATGTCATATGCAGACATTATATGAAAAGGATAGTGGATAAGAACATATAAACAACAACATAACAAAACATGTGTAGATGATGTCCCGGTTGAACACTGATGGCAATTCACCATGATCCAATACAAGCCGTTTGTAGATGGTTTTGCCACGCTTGATTCTTCCAGGTCAGGAGGATATTTTCGTTCGCATCACCAACAGCCACTTGGGATGCAGTGAATAGCTGGCAGTAGCTGGTTGATGGTTTGCATTTTCCCCTTAGCCGACATCAAAACAATGAGAGCACTGAGATACTATTTTAATTCATAGATGATGATGTATATAATATATATATGTGTGTGTAATAATCCACGAAAAGTTCAAACATGAATTCATCACTATTTCAGCAGGATTTGACTATTTGTCCGTTCCATTTTTTGGGGAGGGGTTGCCATAAGATATGACACCCACAGGAACCTGGCTGTAAGGGGACCATCCGGATCCCATGGAGGTCACATAGTGGAAATCCACCATTGAGTTCGATGATTGTCCCAGCGAACTAAACCTCCATTGATAATTCGGGGATTTCCCAGCTTGTCACGTTTGAGGACACCGGAGGGGAACAGAATGTCAAAGATAGTTCCCTTCATGCTGAAATATATCATGATTCTAGATTCCATCCGCTGTTGGATGTCCCAAACAAAGGGCACCTGGAGAAGCATTGCCATTCATAGTTTCGGACCTCGGAATCTTCCTTGGATGTGCACCAGTTGGAAGTGGATCTAAGTGGTTCTTAAGTACTTAGGTTAAGTAATTCTTAACCCAGCTGTCAGTGGAAGAATTCCTAGGATGCACCCCCCTGCAGCAACGCCAGTCGTCCGTCCTAGGTCACTTGGGCTATGCCTATGAGTACCTGGGCAACTGTGGACGCTTAGTGGTCACACCGCTGACAGATCGATGCTACCGTCACTTTGGCTGAGAAGAGTTTAACGGATCGAGCTGGGAGTGGACAAAAGATGCAGTAGATCTTAGTTGAATCATGTTGAATCACTTATCCTAGTGTTTTGTTTTGATCTAGATTTTGGCTTTGTGAGGTAGGGTAGACAGAATACCCTGCTCAGGGGATCAACTGCCAAGGCTGGTATTACAATTTAAATGCCAAATGAAAATCCGTTGCCCGCAAGAATGCGAAAGCCCTGATTTTTAGGGGTTTTGTCATGGTTGTTCAAAAACAGGGTACCTCATGGTACCTCAAAATCCTGTTGTTTACCAATGTTTACCATTCAATCCTCCCTGGTGAATTGCCATCCCCCAATTCAACCTGTACATCTCGCAGCCTCGTATTTTCTTTTGTTGGGGGTGAAGATCCCGATGGAGGGTTGAAACTGCGAAACCACCAGCCAGAAAGAAACTACGACTCCAGCCGCAGTCCAAAATCACCAAGAACATTTGCCATCAACGACTCAAAAGGATTCAAAAGGATTGAAAACCAAACCATATCAGATGTTAGTTAACACACATATTTGTCTGCATGGATGTTAACACATCTTATTTCTACTATGAAAATCAACCATCCCAAGTTCAACGCCACATGTAATATAATGTAATAAAACACTCTTAAAATCAAACATCCCGACCCAAATCCTGATTATTGAAACTAAACATCCCAACAAAAATCCTGATTTTCGGAGATCCTAGGATCACCCCATACCCTCTGGTAAACTAACATAGCTATTGAAAATTGCCATTTATAGTGTATTTTCCCATTAAAAAATTGTGATTTTCCATAGTTATGTGGCTTTTGTCCAGAGAATGAACCCATAGAATCCCATTCTTAACCATTATATCATTATTAACCCATTGTTTCACCATTAAATCCCATTTAAATCACCATTTTTGATGGTTAGTTAACCATTGAATCACCCACACCTGACCCGAGACCCCCCCGCGATCCCCAAAGGCACCTGCTGCGGCGCGTTGCACCTGCTCTACGGCGCCGCGCCCGAGGGCCCGGCGGGCACCGGAAAGACGGAGACGGTGAAGGACCTGGCGAAGGCCGGGGCGGCAGATGGCGTCTTTTGCAATGGGAAAATGGTGGGAAAATGGTAATATCATTGAGATACTCAATGATATTATCAACATGTTTGAATAGTTGTAATATGTTATAATGTAATTATTCCATAGTTATAACAGATACTTATAGTTATACTTAATGGGATATGTTAATCATAATGATATCTATATTCACCAAATTTCTAGAGTTTTACAGATATGCCTAGTTTGATCATCTTATTCCCAGATTCTCCCAATATGAATATTCCCATATTTGTTTCATATTTGTTAAATGAATCCAAAATTTATTGTGAATATACGCAGTGTTGTTCCCATACTTATTCTATCATTATCCCATATTATCCCAGATTCTCCCAGATTATCCCATATTATCCCATATTATCCCATATTATCTCATATTATCCCATATTATCCCATAGTTTTATGTTTAGGCAGATGACGTGTTTCTTTTACCCGCCAGCCATGATCAGCCTTGACACCTGGTGGTTTACCAGAAGAACCCTGATAATATCACATAGTATCAGATTACCCTCTGGTTATTTAACATAACCATGGAACACCACCATCTTGAATAGGTAAATCAATATAAATCATCTATAAATGGGCCATTTTCCATAGCTATGTTAAATAACCACAGGGTATATCCCATTATATCCCTTTCTTATCCATTATTTTCAGCGCGTAATGCAGCTCCACTGAGGCTCTACTGCTGTGCTTCATGATTAAACCCTTAAACCCTTGAACCTTGCATTTGCCTAACCATGAAACTTTGGGATAATGAAAGTGTGGGACAATAAAGGCATTGTTGTGGGATGATGACAAAATAGGGATTGGGACAAACTTGGATTTGCTCAGGGTCCCAAAAGAGAAAACAAAGTCCCTATAGATTCCCCAGTCATGATGGACTTCCCGTGTGGAAACAAAAATCACCGACTCCCAGGCCATTTGAATATATGTTCATGGGAATATCATCCAACTAAATGGTGGATTTTCTGCTGGAGGGTATGTGTGTGTGTGTGTGTCTATGTTATATATATATAATATATATATCCATTTATCTATATATATATATAATATATATATATATATATGAAGGTGTGTGTATGTAAGATGAATGTGTATATTGCCAGGAGATTTACGAACATCTCAAGACGGGTCTCTTTGTGGTTTATTATGAGCAATGGAAATGTCAAAACTGCAAGCATGGAAAAGAATGCTTGAATCTAATTTGCAATGGAACGGAAGTTTCCCGTTGTTCCCAATTTACAACGAATAATTCTAATTCTTTGGGGTACATGTAGATACCTGTATAGTTGCAGACAACACCAATTTGTTTTTTACACCTATCTATATATATATATATATACACATACAACTTTATGTATAAAGATAAATGTTGCAGATGTTTTCTTTGCGCTACTAACGGTGCTCGGTTATTTTAACGCTCACAACAGCTTCTTTACCGCCCACTCTGCGGAAGGCGCTGGCGCGCTTCTGCGTGGTCTTCAACTGCAGTGACGAATTGGACGTCAACGCCATGGCGCCATGGCCGACGGTGGGAGGATAGGAGGTCCAAGGCTGGAGCTGACGGCCCCTGGGGATGACACCGAGGAGCCGGTGGTAGTTGTCAAAGTCAACGAAGAAATCGAAGTGTCCCAACATTGGGCTGAAAATGTTGGTAAAACAAAGCCATAAACCATCCCCAATGGCTCACCATTTTTATAGGTGGTATAAACCCTTCCCAAATGGGTGGTTTATGATTGTTTTACCCACATTAAATCAGAAACCAGACTCGGGGATCCTATAGGTCATATTTATGATATATAGACCCACATTGACCATAATGATTAGGCTTCTCAGCGATGTTCGCACAAAAAACACGGACTATAAAACCGGGGACATGAATCGCAAGAATAAATGAGAAGTATACGTTTGAAAGAAGATATAAAACAGGAATGGGGGAGATGAACCACAGAAGAAAAGGAGACTTACTGACTCGACCTATTGCCATGTCGAAACAGGCCATCTGATCCGATTCCCCTTGGGAGTCTCCGATGGGGAAAAAATCGGTCCCACGAGCCTGGTGATACCTGGATAGACCTTGGTACTGCAGCTTTATACTTCTGTTTTATTGTTGTCATCAGTGAAATGTTCATATGTTCTTGCTACCCAGGGTCATTTTCTTGTGAAGGATGCCCAAGACTAGCCATGAGATCCGCTCATTTTAAGATGTCATATATAGTTATATATAGGGGCAAATCCATCAGCGAATCTGACCCAACTCCTTTTGCAAAATCTCTAAAATTGCATATATTTTCAACATGTTCATCACACCATCTTCGATTAAAGCCACTTAGTTTGCTGTTTATCCAACTACATCGGCAGATATCGGTAGGTCAGTCCTCAGGCACATCTAATTTATCTATACATTGTATCTATAGCTAGTAGCTAGTTGTTGCAACTGATAAGTTGTCCAATCCCAGCCCAAACTTTTTTTTGGTTACAGGTTGTTTCTTTTTTTTGCAGCTTATCACATCCAACCAGATCTCACCACATCTAACCACATTTCATCCAGCTTGGCTTACCCTCTGGTAAACTAACATAGCTATGGAGAATCACCATTTTTAATGGGAACATCCACCATTTCTATGGCCATTTTTGATGGCAAACTGTTACAGGAGGGTAGATCTGTCACTAAGGCCAAGTTCTTCAAAGGCTTGGCCTCCTCGGGCGACTTGGATTCAAGGGATCAGCTGGGTTTGGGCGGGTACATGGGGAGATTTTTGCTAACGTAGCTATGGAAATCCATATGGTGGTTTCCTAGAATGGGAATACCCCAAAGTGGATGGTTTATAATGGAAAATCCGGATCTAAAATGGATGATTTGGGGGTACCTCTATTTTAGGAAACCTCCATATAGAGATTTTTTGTCAATGAGTCTTGCTAGTTTGAGGGTCAAGGGTTCAGGTGCTAGATTAGCTAGGTGGATTTTCACTAGCCGTACTGTGTATCCAAGGTTCGCCAAGATAACAGGGGTTGGTAAATGTCCGAATTTTATCTAATTTTGTCACATCCCCCAATTCTTGGGGGATACAGTCTCCAACAGGTATTTTCTCAAGTGATTTTGAGAATCCCTCAAAACAGGACATTTACCACGCCCTGCTTCTACTGTAGTTTGACATAGTTTAACCTAACTCCAAGCAATCTTCTGCCAAGGTGGTTGGGCTTGCTTTGACGAGTTCAATCGCATCGATGCGGAGGCTTTTGAAGGGGGAGAGCTTAGGAAGTTGCAGGGAGCTGAGTTTTTTTTTGGAATGCGTTGGTGGCTGGACGTGGGACTGGTAGGTCACAGCAACCAGCCCAAAAACACGATAAAGTCAATTACTAAAATGGTGGCAAAGCACTTTTATAGTTCAACCTCTTATGCATGTTACTGTATGTTTGTTTGGCCAATGATATGGTTATCCCCATGTTGATTAGATCTATTATGATGTCCCCTCCAAATGGGGGTCAACATGTATAATGTAGCACCCCCGAAAGATAGAAACCAATACGATAAGACCCTATTGCATTCTACTAAAATAGTCAAACATAGTAAGAAATGTAAGATATAATCACTAAAAGACAAGGATCCCTAAATTAGTGATAGATAGCACCCCCTGAAAATGAAAACTATGATTCTTTTGCCAACTTTTGGTTCCGTCATGGTGTCCCTTCAAGCCGGCTCCGACGTCCAGGTGCTGAGTGTCATTGCGCAACAGATCTTGCAGATCCAAAATGCCATCAAGGCGACATGGGTGGATCGAGGTGGATCGAGTGATGGCAATTCCTGGTTTTTTTACCAGATTTCTACTGTTTCATTGGATTGGTTTAAGGGAAAATCTACAGGAAACCATGGATTTTCCCATGAAATATAGTTTGGTTATATACACTTTTGAAACAATAGTAGCAACTATTTCATGTAAGTGGATATGTCATGTTCTTAGAACTGCAATTCATGCAGATAGTAGATAACATGTGCTTGTTTCAATAGCAATGGGGTTGGATACCAAAAAAATGTTGTTTTCAATGGCCATAGGCTGAAGATCTAGGGACATGCTCTTGATCCAAATAGTTTCTGAAAGAGTTTCCGGGGCCTATTTTGTGGGGTTTTCCAAGAGCCGCCAGGAAGGTTTTTGGATCAACAAGGGGATGAATATCAATGAATGATGTGCGTGGGATGTGCTCAATCTAATCTACGTGATCATGTTGTGCATACGCGTTTCTACTTGCAAATATCTATGTGTGCTCTCTGGCTATTCAACATCGCTATGGAAGCCATGGCCCATTTATAGAGGATTGACCTATGAACAATGGTGTCTTTCCATAGCTGTGTTGCCAGGCCCGCTTCACATGTTTCGAGTTCGAGGGGACGGCCAACTTGCCATTGAAATGGCGCCTGGGTGGGATCAGTTAAGGGTTTTCGCCATCAACATCTGATGGGTGTAGATGGTTTTAGGCAGGTTTAGGGGTTGAGTGTTGTTGGCCAATTGGACTGACCAGCTTCAGATTCCACTAGTTGTTTATCCCCTTCATTCGGCCTGGAGAATCTGGTGATAGGCAGATCAACTCCTGAATCACCATGAATCACCTGGGTTGGGGCAGCATCCTTTCCATTCAAAGAAGCTTCTTTTTTCCCAGGCCCACTGGCAGTATTGGATCCGAAGTGTCACTGGCCAATGTTGGGATTTCTTGAATTTCTTGAACTTATCCATTTAATGTGGGTAAAACAATAATAAACCACCCATTTGGGAATAGTATATACCACCTATTTATGGTGATTTAGGGATGGTTTATTATTGTTTTACCAACATTATAGATGATTGACATTGATTTAACCATCTATATTTACCCATGTCTAGAGGAGATGTAGCTCCTAAAGCTCGTGATTTTCACATCCAGTTCGGCCACGGAGATTGCCCAGCCGTGTTTCAATTGGACACAAACTCTTAGTGCCATCAAGTACCCCATATCCCAATAAAATCCAATGAACATCCCATGATTATCCCACTAAGAAACACCATGACATACCAAGATTCTCTCAACAAAACATCCAATGATAGTTCGATGATCTTCCCATCTTCATCTACCTCCATTAAAAAAAGAGTAGTTTTCCCATCATTTTCCCATGAGCAATTGGCATTTTCCCATGGGTTTTCCAATGGATTTCCCAAGGTTTTCCATGGTTTTCCCATGATTTCCCATGCTTCAAACGCCATTTTTTAACATCAAAACCCCCGTGGAACTCACGCGTCAGGACCTGCAACTGCTTCATCACCATGAACCCCGGCTACGCCGGCCGCGCCGAGCTGCCGGACAACTTGAAGGCCTTGTTTCGGACGGTGGCGATGATGGTGCCGGACTACGTGACCTTGGCTGCGGATGGTTGTGGGGATGGGCGGCTGGGCGGATGGGGGGGGATGGTGGAAATGGGGAAAATCTGATGGGTTCGATTTGGATTAATGTGATTTGGCTGGAAATTGATATGAATTGATATGTAATTGTTGTTTATATTTGCAAATGGTGGTGGAAACGGGGAAAATGATGGAGGTTGATGATTGGAGGTTGATGATTGGATGATGGTGATTTGGGAAGAGGAATATGTGAATTTTGATGTTGGTAAGTTTGGATCATAGATGAGCAGGTTCGGCGTTGTGTCAATTTATGAAGTGTTATTGGTTAAGGTATGAATTGAGATGGTCTGCAGGTTTGATGGTTGAATTATATTGGGTGGAGAGGGGCATTGTGGGAATGTGCTTCTCGTAGTATATAACAACCAGAAGTGTATATGTTAGCAGCAATACTGGCAATTGTGAGTTGTAACATGATGTAACCACTTGGGCTTTGTGTTCCCTAACCCGCCACCAACCGCCAGGGATTTTACCAAGAAGTTGAGAATAGAACCGTCAAACAATTTGACCTGGAAATGGGAGCCCCCCCTGATCTACATGGGAAAAAATGGAAGAACATCCATTTCAATGACAAACGAACTTGGAAATTTGACATCCTTCTCTGCTGTTGGCTTTCCAGCGGCATCTCTGTCCAGCACCCCTTGCTGATGCCACAACACCTAACCAAGGCGATGATTGCAGAGATTAAGCTCTACTCATACGGTGTCCTGGCGGCAAAGAGCATATTACACCATTGAAGAATGGTATAAACAACTCTCAAATGACCAGAGTACATGAGACTGAGGTATGCTCCTTTGATTGTGGAACCTTCATGAAACTATAAAACAAAGAATCCCGACGACTACAACAGATCACAAGAGTATACATAATATGTATATTAATATATCCCAATTCTGGCGCAGTTCCCACATATGTGTATATATGAGCAATAGGCTAAACTCTCCGTGTATTAGCCTAGGATTTATTGGAAAACGATATAGCGAACCCCCAAAAACGATAACCTAGTCTGGAAGATCCAATTTTTCAATTGAGGTTTTGCCGATCGCTCATATGTTTACTCATTTGACTTACATAGTCCTTGCATCGCTTCAGAAAGTTGTCACTTTGCATCCGTGGGATCATATGGGATCCCCTTTCTTCAGGTTATGCCGACGCCAGATCTTTGGCTCAGAAGATTGTGACGACCTACAAGCCCCTGAGCCTGGCAGGTATGGCGTTCAGCTGGGGGTTTCCATAGTCATGGGGGATCCCCAATAGCTGGTTGGTTTATAAGGGAAAAATAAATGGGGGATCCCCCAAAATGGAACAAACTGGTTGGTTTGCAAGGGAAAATCAATGAAAATCCTATTAAGATGGATGATTTCGATTGATTTCGGGGTATGTACCTCCATTTTAGGATACCCCCGTTTGCGTGTTTTCAGGACTTAGATGGATATCCTCAAAGATACTTGAAGATATCGTCTAAATTAAGTTCACCGTTTGGCGAGGAATCTGTCACCAAGTACATGTCAGACTGCCATCGCAGTGACACTCTTGAGGTTTTCAAGACATATTTGAGCTCCAGATGCTATCCCTTCCCCTATATAAAGCATCATTGATCCGATCTTCTCCTCAACCAATTACATATCTACTTTTCTTTTTGGGATGTATAGACTAACAATAAGCATATGGCTAGATACAACACACATTTGCCTCCAGTAATCTCCAGTACACATTCCACAAAACTCTTCTCGCCTATGGCTCAAGAAAATAGCAGCCAACCAAACCTGGCCAAACGGAGGATTTTCCAGCAAGCCATGGTTGATTGTCCCACTAGATTCCCATAAAATCCCAAGTGTATTATGGGAAATCACCACTTTTTTCATGGGCAAAACATGGTAAAACTCATAATCTCCAGATTTTCATTCCTCCACTGCTGGCCCAGGCTATGCAGTGAGCAATTGTCCTCCCAGAAGCACTACGACTACGGCATGCGCGCCGTCTTCTCCGTGCTGGTAGCGGCGGGCAACCTGAAACGTCGCTTGGACGCGGTTGAGGCTGTTGAGGAGGCTGTTGTTCAGGGTTGAAATTCCTGGCCACTGAAATAAGTGAATTGAAGTAGTTATATAGTTACTTCAATTCAAACACAAAGCCAAAAACCTTGATTTAGGAAAATGTGGTGTCAATTATTGGATCATGTTAATTATTGGATCATGTTGGATGAACAATGGATTATTCATTTGGTTGGCGATTCAGACATTATATAATTGCCTTTGATATTGGGTTAATTTCAGGCTGCAAGGTTAGGCAAGGCTTCATAACATATCATATGGTTTAGGAACATTGAGGAAATACGGAATCTTGTGCATATTTTCTCTAAGACATTGTTGGCCAGTGTGGCTTAGTGTTATCCCAGCATTTGTCAAAGCCCCATGATTTATCGATGTGGGGCTGCAGCATTTTTCGATGTGTCTTTGGTATCACCAGCTTAGGGGGTGACCTGGTTGTGGGTCAACACCTATGGGACCACTTGCTGTGTGGAGCCCGGCAACCATGGAGGATTTCAGCATAGATTGGAATTGATGCATCGACATTGGACCCCAAGAGCTCAAGAGCTGGCTCACGCTAGCGGATTGAGCATCCCCGGATTTCAAGATATATTTGGGCATGGGTTATTTGAGTCATGTATCATTTCGCTTCATTTTTGCATTACCCTCTGGCAAACTAACATATAACTTAACTATGGAACATCGCCATCGGTTGATAGGTAAGTCAACTCTACTTGGGCCATTTTCAATAGCTATGTTAGTTTACCAGAGACAAATGGGCTGGGTATGACAAGCTGGGAGGCAAATACCCTACGGAGAAGGAAGAGATTCTGATGCTTCGCTCCATCTGTGACGTGAACTTGGCCAAGTTTTTAGCCTTCGACGTGCCTTTGCCCCTCGGCAGCGTAACTGGGATGGGTTGTGACTGGGAGCCCCGAAGGTAAGGGAAAAATTGTGTTTTCATAGAATATACCATAATATACCCTTCGCTAATTAAACAGAAAGCCATTCCTCTATGTATTTTTTGCATGAAGTGGGGTTCTGCTACCAAAAAGAAACCATCAATTTGAAATTGATGCTGATGCTTAATTAATTAAATCAGTTTGAATCAGAACCCTCCATTTCCGTAGCCCGGTTCAGAGTAGCCAAGTTAGATCCTACCAAAAAGTCCATCAAACATGTTTCAATGCAATTTTTGTCTATCAAAACATCGTCTACAGCCTCAAATTCATTATAGATCATGTGAAATCATGTGAAATCCCAAAAAAATCTTAGCCGGTAGCCAAAGCCAAAGTCCCCAATGATTCCCACCATGTTTCACCCCTGTTTTGGGTAGCCCAGTAGCCGCCGAGCCACGGCGAGGTTCAAGGGCATCACTTCGGATCTCTTCCCTGGCGTCGTTCTGCCGGAGCCGGACTTTGGAGCGTTGACCACGAAGTTGGGAGAGCAGCATGGCGGAGATGGTGCGCGACGGCGATGTTTTTTTGAATCAAAACCCTTTGGAGAAGGACTTGTTTTATTGCAAGGTATGAGAGTTATGATATGTTCCTATATATTTTATATGCAATATATTATCATACTGTTATATTTGGGGGCATTCCATGATGTAATTGTGTCCTTAAAGACGGTTGTAAGATCTTTTCGCACGTCATGTAAAATAAGTGGAGGTATTCCAATATTCCAGGCGACTTTTATTATGGTGATTGACGTGTTGGCTTTGATGGTTGAACGGCAAAAGTGTGGGATTTCACCACGGGACTTTAGCAGAAAACTAGAGGATTCCCAAGATCGATGGGTTTACTTAACTAGAAGATTCGTGTTGGGCCTTTCCGATTTCCATAGGTTTACTTCAAATTGAACTATATAACTCACCTTATGCACGTACATGACATCTTGCTTTTGTTTGTATGCAATATTGTGCAAGTATGTCAACAATGTTTCTATATAATCTTGATGGATTTGTTTCCTTTGGCATCCTTTGGCCATTCCGTGGGTCCTTCACCAAAAACCTTCCCATCCAGCCCGCCCTCAGGCACCTGAATGCCGAGCATTGCCAGCCTCATCCGTACTTCATCGAGAAGATCATCCAGTGCCTTCGTGTATGGAATGGCTTGGGAGTGCATTGGTGGGGTGTATTTTAAGGAGATTTTGTGGGATTCAATGGGATTTAGTGGAACTTAATGGGATTCTCATGGGATATAATCGCTGATTTGCTGATTTTTTTTCCCAATGGGAGATGCACTACTTATGGAATCAGGGACTATTGTTTTGGTCGGGGGTTCCTCAAGAAAATCCAAGTGGGTGTAGCCACGGCAATCTTACAATTTGGATATGGGTGAACATGTTTTAGAATTAGATACCCTCTGGTAATTTAACATAGCTATAGATATTTATAGTTGATTTTTCCATTAAAAATGATGATTTTCCATAGTTATGTTAGTTTACCTACCTCATGGTGCCCCAAATGGCATGGTTTCTTGCTAAGAAATGACCAAACTCTGCGATCCCCCCTTTGGAGAGATGACTTCTGTAAGGACCTGGCCATAGACCCGCGATGTGGAACATCGTGGAACTACACCCCAAGTAGGAAAGGAATTTCGGATTTGTCACGGTGGAAAGCCGAGTTTCCGTACATACATTCCTCCGAAACCAATCAACATTTAAATTTGCTTACAACTTGGAAAGCTCAGATATTTGCACCCTCCCTCTCACTAGAGTCTGATGTGCAGCATGAACATCCTCGGGTCAGATTTCTTTCGAACAATGGATGAAGCAGTGCCCCGCAAAGACTAGCCAAATTTTCTGAGCTATCATCAGTAGAATTTCAATCCTGCTCATGTTCATGACTGTTATATGATGTTATATGGACTTTGCGATATACCTTTCTTCCCTTGTGCTTGCCCCAATTTCCTCAGGTTCTACGAGTGCCACATCGTGCGTCACAGCGTGATGTTGGTGGGGATGCCTTTCAGTGGCAAAACTACGGCACTGAACTGTGCCTTGGAGTACTCTGAGTTGGATCATGTTGGGAAAGCAATGACAAATCATCCCCAAAATTACCATAAATGATGGGTTGTGTAAACCGTCAAAACATGGGTAATATTGTTGCTTTACCAAGATTACTTGAGTTTTTCCTTGTTCTTTCAATCAGTAGCGGTTTGCCACTTTACTATGCTGGGAAGGATTTGGAGAGCTCTTGGTTGACTTTTGATTTGTCATTTGGGCAGTCTGGATTGGTATTCAACAAGAATTTCCCGAAAGATCTGTTCTATATACCAGGGCTGGTTCTCATTCCCTTTCTTGGGTGATGATTCAGTGATGATCGTTATTCTGAGAATCCCCTTCATTATCGGAGAATCCATCAGGCATCGCTATGCAACCCCAAGGTCTGCAGAAGACCCTGACAGATCTGGCCAATGAGGGTATCATGCATGCGGGATGCGCGGTGCATCAGGCGGGATGGAGTCTAGACCCTCCAAGCAAGCATAACAATGGGTCAAAGTCCCAAACTGATAGCAAATGATACTCGTATTGCATGATATTGCATGATTGTTCTAGGTACCAGGTCAGGTACAATGTATATACAACAGTTATAAGTTGGCGTATAAAACCCATCAACTAGTTTGATTTACCATAAAACCCCTATAGTTATCGGACTTTTGTTCACCAACTTCACTATTATAAATCAGCTAATTTCCCTGCCATAAAATCCCCCATTTTTGGTTGGTGAAATCACCACCCTTTTCCCTTTCGAAGCATCTGCTAGTGCCACCACCCTTGGTAGGGTCCAACGAGATCTGCCAGGCACGGCTGAATCCCAAGAGTATCCCTGCGCCGTGCCTCTACGGTACCTTCGACGAGGTCTCGAAGGTGCGATTCGCAGAGCCATGGCCATGGCCATGGGGGGCTGGGGCTGCCCTTGGAAAACTTGGAAAATGAGTCTGGATATGTCTGGATATGTCTGGATCGTTTGGTGATTGTCAAGGGTTTTTCCGTTGAAATGGAGGGCTGGGACGGTCGGGACGTCTAAGAGATGACCCTTTGGTGATAGCTAGAGACATCGCGAACATGGCCATGTTTAACAGACAGGTCGTCTCGATGATCCTGTTGCAGCTCCACAGCCGCAGGAATGGGCCGACGGAATCGTTGCGGTGCTCTTCCGTGAGTTTGGACGTAACATGACACTTGGATTGCGACAACGGACGCAGCTGAGCTCTGAGTTTGGGATCGCTCATCTTTGCTCCTCTCATCTTTACTTGAATGCAATTAAGCTACAGGAAAGATGAAACACAAGAAATCTGAAGTCACTGATGATTTTGGACAAAGCAGATGGGAAACCAGATACGATTGCTCTGCGTTCAATTCTGACTTTGATTCGCCACAAGGTCGGCCAAAGGGTACCGATAAACGATCAAGACAGGCTCATTTATCAGCCTGGCGGTGTTTAGTCATACAGTCATACACACGTTCTCTTGTTTCAGATGTTTCAAACCTTATACTACAGCTAGATGAACTACCACCAGATTTGATCACCAGATATTGGTGCTGTCCAGGTATACTTTCCACTCATTTACTCGTGCGTAAGCACCAGCCAGACGTTTTATTTTTGGTATGAAAAATCCAGCAGTAGGCAGTGAAGGAACTGTTGCCAGCCAGTGATGGCTAACATTATGCCCATGATGGCTAACATTATGCAATATTACTAATATCATCTAATATCCATGTATCATCATGTATCATCAAATATCATTTTTAGTTGGTTATTAAGCCCAAGATGGCTAATATTACGTAATAGTACTAATATCATCTACAATATCCATATCTTATGGTAGCAACTTCGCGAAACTGAAGGCTCACCACGTTCTGGCCCAGGACGGAGGAGAGGAAATGGCTGGTCTTCGATGGCCCCATTGATGCAGTGTGGATTGAGAACATGAACACCGTGATGGATGAGAACAAGAAGCTTGGGATGAGCTGCTGGGGGGAAATCATTGGGGAATCTGGCTTTGGATGGTTTGCTACTTGACAATTTTAGCACTAACATGAACTGGCACATGGATGCTCATCCCCCCAAAATAGAGGTTTTGAATGGTTTTGACATCTCTTGACAGAGCCCAATCTAGTGGAATTTTGCCGTCTTAAGTAGTCTCGGTCTTAGCATGTTCTTGAGTTCATGGAGTTTTGTTTTGCGGATACCCTCTGGTAAACTAACATAGCTACTGAAAATGGCCATTTATAGTGAATTTTCCCATAAAACATGGTGATTTTCCATAGCTATGTTAGTTTACCAGAGGGTAACGGATGGAACTCAGTCACAGTTTCTTGCACAATGCTCACCGTTTGAATTCATCCGTCGCGAAAAATTTCTTGCACATTGCAGCGAGTGACAAACAAAAGAGGATTGGCCGAAGATATCCGAAGATGTTTTTTATATTTTCCTATGGTTAATATGGGTTAATATCCACTATTTTGGGATATTTCTTATTCGTACTAATCCCTTTAAGCAAATCAAAGAAGAAGGCTTTGGCTGTGCCATACACAGACACACACAGACACACGCAGCAGCCAGATATTCAGATTGCCGGTGGGTTCACCAACTCGTTTTCTTCCGAAAATTCACTGTAAATCCCCATGTATACTAACATGGCTATTTGCGGACATTGGAATGGGTGAAAGCCTGGCCCATCATGAACATATTTCCGGGAATAGCCATCCATTAATCAGCTATGACTTAGGGTAGCTGGGGTACCAGGGGTTTTGGATATGGTTTTGACCCATAACCATATCCAGCAAAGACTAAAGTAGTACCAATGACCTGACCATAGATGAGGACCAACAGTTTCGAGGTGTTCCAGCTGTCTCAGGAAGTTGTGTTTGAACAGTGGCGAGATCATTGCCATGTCACCCAACATGCGGACCATCATGGAGCCTATGGATGTGAACGAGGCCGCACCCGCAGACATGGGCAGACGTTGGGTTAGACGTTGAACTGGGCAGTTCAAGTGACCGGTGAATGGTAGGTTTTCATAGTCACTGGATCAATTGCTGTTGAGTATACACGCTGAAGTAGTATCTAGGTGTGTTCTATAGGTGCGTTTGTTTTTGGTGTGCTTGTTGTGTTTAGAAAATTGTGGAAGCATAGATGAGGATGTAATTGCACCAGCCATCCATGAATGAAGGCCATGCGTGATAGATGTGAATGTACCATTTAGCCAGGCTAAAATTGGTGATGGACAGTAAACAAATTTGCAAATTGACCACAGTAACATTGTGGTTCTTTGGGATTTGGGACTTATCACTTGGATCTCAAATCGTAGGTTCCAAATGAGCCCTTTAAAATCCTTCAATGAACTTTGGATCAATGACAACCCATTACGAAGGATTCCGAAACACTTTTGATCTCAAATCGCTTCAGAAACATTCCAGAACATTCCAATGAGCCCTAAACATCTAAGCAGATCAACACCCATTGGAATGTTCTGGAAAGCCAGCTTCAGCCGCCAAGCCCGGGCAGCGCTTCCCTGAAGTTGGTGAATCTGTCAAATTAATAGGGGATATCCCCAGTTATGACCATTTTAATAGGGAACATGGTTATAATATGTTATAATATATTATAATCCATTGGTATTGTGGGTACCCTATTTTCAGACTAACCCAACTAATTCAGTTGCATTTCCGATACTCTCCGGCAAAGAATTTTGCTTCTTTGCGGGTGTCTGTGTCCTCCGATGCAGTTGAAGCAGCTGCAGCTTCCTGAGTTTATCCTTTCACCATGCTGTATCCATGGTTGAATCTTCTTCTGGGCTCATGTCATGCTGCATCAGGAGCGCCTCCAGCATCACCTCATCTGTCGGTATCTATCTCAGAGCTCGTAAAAGGATTTGCCCAAGGCTTCACATGATGCCTGGGATCCTGCTACTTCACACCTGCCTAGCCCTTACGCCTTGCCCCTGCGATTCTTCTGTCATGTGGATCAGCTCAACACCGCTGTGACGGTGCGTGAAAATCATAGCGCCAGAAAGATGCCACATTAGATTCATTTTTCAATATACATCTCACTAGGTTGTTTGGTTAAAATTCCCCCTCCCCATGGGTTGCTCGTCAAATTGATCCCACTTTTGAAGCCTGAATGGCTTTGTCACTCAATCACCAATTCAAACATGGTTTTCTTGATGAATCATTTGCCTGGGTTATATCCAACCCAACCTAAGTGGGTAACATGGGAAACTTGCATGTTGCTTACCATGATATCTAAATGAACAACTCCATCATTACGTGTTTGTATCTATGAATGTACGTAGATGGTTCTAAGCTTGTCGCTCTAACATGAATAGAGTGATCACATTTCTTTGAACAAATATATTTAAACACAAAACTGGCATATATTTAAACTTTATCATATTTTCTTGGCTCCAGCATCATTAGATATCATCCAATCAGACTCATATAATTTACATTGACCAGACATCCGATACTACTTCCAGGTAGTTTACATTTGCCAGACACATACTTCACATAACCATACATTGACCCAGTAGTATCCATACCAAGCTGGTGTCCCCCACAGTGATGTTTGTTGGTTTATGTTCACCCCATGAACTAGTTCGATATATCAGAAACCATGGGTGAAATTGCAGTTGTCACCAACTTAGCTAACAAGAATCAGCTACATCTCGCCACGAAATCTCCATCTTTCTTGGTTGGATCATCATTTTCCCATGGTTTTCCTATGGTTTTCCCATGGTTTTCCTATGGTTTTCCTATGGTTTTCCCATGGGGGCACCACCTTGCAGGCATCATTCCATGGTATTTCCAGCTTTCCCAACGCCCCTGGGCCAGGCGTCGCCCGCGACGATCTCACGCAACGGCATGGTCTTCTTTGAGCCGCACCTCATGGGAAACTCGGCACCTGGTGAAGATGCTGGAGATCTTCTGGAGATGAACTTGGGAACTTGGGAAGTTGGATCACCCAGGAAAACTGGAAGATTTCACCAGGAAAGATGATTTCGTAGGATTTCATGGGGCTATCATGGGATAGGATATATAACCATGGTAATTTACACCCCCATGTTGGGATAGGTGGCTCCTATATGGTGAAATCTACTCTCTGGTAGTCAAACGTGGCGTGCTGGAAAATCCACCATTCATAGTGGATTTTCCCAGCTATAAACCTCCATTTAGTTCGGGGATTTCCCAGCTTGCCACATTTGAGGACACCGGAGGGTATCCGCTTGGTTCACTGGAACTTCCAGGTAGCGGGGCAAACACCCAATTTGTCAGCCAACGAATACCGTCCGATAATTTAACAGTTTGCTATTGAAAATCTTTAATTAGTTGATTTACCCAAGAAAAATTGGGATTTTCAATAGTTATATTAATTTACCAGAGGGTAACAATTCCCATGAATGCAAGTGGTGCCAATTGAAACGGGCTGATACCTGACATCTTTTTTGGGACAATATTTTGCCCCAAATGGCACCACATGGTGAATTTCCGCTGGCCAATGTGCAGGAAATGGCTGCTAACATCCAAATGTGTGGACAGTTCCTAACGACATAAGCTTGAATGATTGCTGTAACTAGATAAATGTCAAACACGAACCATACACTATTCAACACAGTGACTGTTTCAGTTCAGAGTTAGGATTCGCGTTGAAACAAATTACATCCCTACGAAAAAAATCTGGAGAGCGAAGAGAGAGAGAGAGGGAGAGAGAGAGGGAGAAACGCAAACATTTCCGATGTTTCAACATATGTACAAACGATTACATCATATTACATCCAGTACTTTTTTTTCATGACCAGAGGTGGTTCTTGGCTTTTCGGGGGGAGAAGCTCCGTTCTCCCCGGTTTCTCAGCTGAGGAATTGACCCCTTGGTGGAGAAGAATTTCCTGGGGGGGATGCCTGAGATTTTGGATGAGGAAGAGGCGCCTGATTTTGGGGGCCATGGCAGATATGGGATGACCGGCTGGGTGCCTGAAGAAAATGTGTCAATGGATTGGTTTTTCTGGTGAAAATCTAGAGGACACCATGGATTTTCGCATGAATTGTGGGAGTTTCCTGAACATGTTCCCTTAAACCAATCCATTGATAGTACCTGGTGTGGGTCTGAGCCAAACTGCAATACCATGATGAAACGCATTGGGATTTTTGGGTGGCAACCCAAGTGGGTTGTCAGCCCCTATTATTGAGGATACGATGGCAGTTTGGTGGTTTCAAACAGTGTTTCATTTTGAACTGTACCAAGGATAGCAGGGGGTGGCTCAACCAGCAGCCCCAGCAAATATGTTTCTGGGTTATCTCAGATTACTATCCGCTCTGAATAACCAGATTATTACAGATTGGGTTTGGCCACCCAATTTCAGGTTGTTTTTTTTTTGGGGAACTGACATTGCAGGGTAAGCCTTGGTTCGATGATTCAACAGTTCTTTGTAGCATGGGATAATGCGCACTTGTACTCCCTAGCTCTGCCACAAAAAACGCTTATCCAAAGTGCATAGTTCTGGGTAAATTGCAACGACCTCACTGCGACCTCACCATAGATATCCATAGATGATGGTTAATAGGGATAATTAAATCCAACATATCCTTATGATGAATTCTTTCAGGTCAGTGAATTATGATGAATTATGGTAGTTGACTGACATTAGCTGGGCATGATATCTAAGAGATAAGCCCTGGCCAGGTTGCAGAGGTTCGCGCCATGGTGGGTTGGCTCTTCAAGCCGTGCATCAAATATATCCGGGAGGACGGCTCGTCCGATAGCTGGCGGAGGGGCAGGTGAGCCGATAGCTGGCGGCTGATGTGAAAATGTTTGAAGTTTTATATCCAATATATGGACCTATAATGATCTATATCATTATATATATATATATATATACACATATTTGAGAAATTGTATATCTAGTACTGTCAGACTGTAAGTAGCTAGATCAACACTTTCTTTGCCATCAATTAACTTAGTTGCAGCGGATCCCAAAAGCAACCCATGAACTTCGTTCACCTTTGCGAGGTGGCCCAGCTCCCCAACATCCCAGCTCCGCACCAGGAGTGCCACGAGGTGTCGCCAACGCAAGATCAGAGTCTGGTGCAGTCTCTCGGTGTTTGGCTTAAGGTGTGGGAGATCCTACATTCAGCGGTGAACTTAAGACACCTCCCTCTTTTTTGTGCTGGATTTGCCATTGAACATCAAGGTTGTTTGGCCAGACATACATATTAAGCCAAGAACAGTTATATCAATCAACAGCCATGGGCCATGGGTTTGAACCAACAGACTTTGCTGAACATTTGATCAATGATCCCTGGGGTGTTTTTTTTTTTTAAATGGGGGGGGTACCAATTCAGTAGCGGGTTAAACGCACTGTCTTGGGGGTGACAAGGTCTATCCTTGTCTCAATCAGCCAGGGTTGATTAATGATTAATGCAAATGTTCATTGTATACATGTGGGTTTGTCAATTCCACTGGCGAATTATTTCTTAACTTTAAAAGAATACGAGG
This sequence comes from Symbiodinium sp. clade C Y103, assembly GCA_003297045.1. Classification (NCBI taxonomy): domain Eukaryota; class Dinophyceae; order Suessiales; family Symbiodiniaceae; genus Cladocopium; species Cladocopium sp. clade C. The sequence continues at coordinate 38,781 of BGPT01001981.1, read as the reverse complement.
TAGGGCATACACCCCATTGACAATGCCACGTGGGTTTTCTGTTGCCTACCCCCCCAACCTCCCACAAAGCCATCTCCCATGCAACGACCGAGGAACTTCATGAACATGTTGATGTCTCATATGGCTGACTACCTGCAGCTAGAGGGCTACAAGAAGACCGAGGGCAACGAAGCGCAAGCCAAGAAGAGCCTGGGAATTCAAAGAGATGTGCGGTCACTCCAGGGAAATACATGGAGGCTGTGGGGTGATGCAAGCTCTGGTAAATGAATTGGAGGTACTCTTTCCGCGAACATGAGAAACGCACTTGGCAAAAAATGGCAGAGCAGTTCCTAGACTTGAGATGACTTGAGAACAGTTTGATAATTGAACCGGCATATCCCGGTTTTACTAAACTTCAACGTGTGTTTGTCTCCCTGGTGGTTAGGAAAGCTTTCAGCAGGGTAAGGAAAACAGCGTTGGGTTCCTGTGACTGACAGCAGCGAAACCAGTGGATCATGAGAATCCAAAATCTTTCGACAGGCAAAGGCTCCAGAAGAGAGATCAATTTGATCATAATACTAATGTGGGTAAAACAATAATAAACCACCCATTTTGGAATGGTTTATACCACCTATTTATGGTGATTTGGGGGATGGTTTATTGTTGTTTTACCCACATTATTTAGTTTGTGCCATCCTTGCAGGTACTTGGAATGAAGATCCCACTTTCGAATTTAGGGGGACGACTGAGCCAACCAGCCAATGATGGCTACAGTGATACAGTGGATGGTTGCTAAATCCTGGACCAGTTGATAGGTGGTTTGTCCCATTATTTATAAGGTTTCAACCATCCAAGGTGGTGCAGGATTTATCCGTATCTAGTATTATACCGATCCGTTTTTCTTGGTATTTGTTCTTCGGAAAAAAGTCGTATAGTATACTACAAATGATGATTTATTTTTTCGGTGCTGTCGAAATTTACGGGCACCCAGAAGAGATGCTTCAGCGCAGCGTGCCTAGGAACATCATCACGATGATCGACGCAGTGGTGGACCCTTGGCTGTCCCTATGGGGTTCCAACATCGAAACATCTGCAAGGTGGGCCTAGCTAAGTTGGTCACAACTAGTATAGATGGGTTAAGTATAGTTTATGGTAGGTATACCAAGCTAGTCGATGGTAGACGGTAGATATACCAAACTTAAAATAAGTGTGTTTCCTCCTGGGGGTTCCAGCCAGCCTGAACTAGTCAGTGGAGTTGGGGCTTGACCAGTGATGAATTCTGGGGCTGCAGTTGTTCGCGGGAGCAAGGCCCGTCAGTGTCCCCGGATTCTGTTCAGCAAAGGGGCAATAAGTTTGGGATGTGATGCCCAAAAGAATCAAATCTGTTGGTCAGACTCCAGTTTGACTTCTTGCGGTATGGTTGATGGAGGCAGGAACACTGAGAGTAGTACTTGTAAGAGGTTACACATAGCCCAGTTGCCATATAAAGGCTCCTAGAGGCTCCTAGGGGCTCTAGATGCAATCCACTCTCCAAGGTCAGCGTTGGGTAGCCTCAAACTGGATGGTCAAAATGCTCTTAGACTCCAAAACGACCAAATTGGCATTCCCGGGGCTACGTGCAGCAACTTTTGAAATTGGATGGCTGAATACTACACATGTACCATGTGCCATTCTATGCCCGTTGGTTCCTTTTACTTTGCCAGACAATGTCAGAAGATCCTTTCCCATTAAAGTCTTTGGGGAATAGCCTATCAATCCCTATGATTCTTGAATATTCTTGATGATATCCTCAAGTATTTATTGTTGGCAACCCCCCATTTCAGTGGGTCAAAACTTCCATTTGAGGCGGTAAACCCTCACATTTCTTGGTCTAGGACCCTAGGATGGTAATCCTCCCAATACACTCAACCACCAACCAGTATGCTGGGAAAAACTTGGTTGGCTAAGTTGTTTTGCCATCAATGGGAGGGTCTGTATATTATCCAGCCACAGCATGATTCCAAGGTGTTCAGAGTCTCGAGCTATCCCGAATTCATGCTAGGACAATCTCAAATTCTTTAGGGAGTTCCTCAACGTGAATTGCTCCAAAAGAAATGTAAATCCACGTTCCTTTGTGTTTTTATCCATCATTTGATTTATTCTTTAAGATAAACATGGTGACCATTTTTTCTTGTCTTTTTGCATAATACACACACACACGTATGTATATATATATATATAGTTAATACGCACACACACACACATATATATATATATACATATATATACATTATGCATATTTACTGTAAATATATTTTATAGACGTTTTCCCTTCCAAACCTACCCTTATTTCCATGTTTTTTCCAGGTACCCAGTGGTTTGCCCCAGGTCTTCAGCTTGGTGTGGTCCGTGGGCTGCATCCTGCAGACCAACAGTCGGCCCGACTTCAGTGCCTACCTGCGACAAATGATGCCCCATGGCATCGACGGCACCGGGTGGGTAAAGCTGGGTTGAACCCCCCAAGATGGGGGGGATACAACGAACTAGTTAAGGGGGCTTGTAACCCCATCAGCTGGTAGAAAAGTTACCCTCTGGTAAATTAACGTAGACCCTGGCAGATAGGGATTGGAAGATAGTTGTTTCCTCTAAAAATAGCTATTCTCAGGGTCGAACTGTTAATATACCAGAGGGTAACTCATGCTGAAGTACTGGTAGTGGCAAATTCCTGTTCTATCTTGGGGTGTTGCCATGGAAGGCGATAGTTGGGCCACAGACTACAGAGAACGTAGCCAGGTCAAGAGAGAATCATGTGTTGGCGCTGGCATCCATACGGGTAAACCTATTACCTATGTTACCCAAGAGAATGTAGCGACATGGCAAACCCAATGGTACACTTACACTTCAGGTGTTTACGTAAAATGACTTTCAACGAAAACAAATGGATGAATTCAGGTTTGGCTTATTGACGGAGTACCACGTGAACTGGTAAGAAACCATGGTCCTCCTAAACCCTGTATACACGGCTAGCCACAACCCCAGCCAGCTGGAGTAGACGTGAATGAAAGTGAGCAAACTTCGGAACGGAACGCGGGAGGTGGTTCCAATAGTGGATTCAATTCATGACTGGAGGCACTGGATTCCGAGCTGGCGGACATGGATAAGGTAGCGATGACAGACCAAAAATCCACCGGAACCAGTGGTGTTGGAAGCAGCGACGGCAAAGAGAGCGAGAAGATCGAGAAGGCAAAAAAGCAGCGGTGCGAATGAATCCAGCGTGCCAAGCCAAATCCACTGCCGAGAAGGCAAACTTTTGTAGCGATGCTTGCTTCTCCCGAGGCAGTGGAGCGTGTGAGTGAGTGAGCTCCAAATTTTTGTGGGCGCTTGGCCGAACGTCTTTATATCCCCTGCGGGGCTTGTGGGAGCAGGGTCACGCGACCAGGACATGGAAAAAAGGCTGAAGAGCCAGGTAAACTGAAAACAGAGGTAGACACATAGATAAACCCAACAATATCCCCTGCGGTCCTTGATTTGATATTAATCTTTTACGAAGAGTACAGTCCATAGTAGTCAATGTGTTTTTGCACATGACACCCAAAATGTGCACCAACGGTTTGAGTTTGAAAAATGCAGCCATGAGATACCGCCTATACATATATATATATATATTATATATTTACATATATATATATATATGTATATATATATATACATAGGCACACACACACACACACATATATATATATATACACAGATACATAATCCTTTCCCCCTAATACTAAACCCCCCCCTAATAGTAAACACCTCGGGTAGTTTTTATTATTAGGGGGGTATTTATTATTAGGGGGGACCCTAATAGTAAGCGCCAGACCTTAATATTGAAAACTATTTTTCTCGATTTCAAAATCAATTAAATCTCAATTTAAAACGCAATTAAGAAGCGGATCCCTAATAGTAAGCGCCAGACCTTAATATTAAAAACTATTTTTCTCGATTTCAAAATCAATTAAATCTCAATTTAAAACGCAATTTAAAA
>BGPT01001980.1:132981-156793 GCA_003297045.1 Symbiodinium sp. clade C Y103 | reverse complement strand
TATGTATGGTATGTATGGTATGTATGGTATGTATGGTATGTATGGTATGTATGGTATGTATGGTATGTATGGTATGTATGGTATGTATGGTATGTATGGAATGTATGGATGTATGATGATGTATGATGATGTATGATGATGTATGATGATGTATGATGATGTATGATGATGTATGATGATGTATGTATTGTATGGTATTGTATGGTATGGTATGGTATGGTATGGTATGTATGGTATGTATGGTATGTATGGTATGTATGGTATGTATGGTATGTGTGGTATGTATGGTATGTATGGTATGTATGGTATGTATGGTATGTATGGTATGTATGGTATGTATGGTATGTATGGTATGTATGGTATGTATGGTATGTATTGTATGTATGGTATGTATGGTATGTATGGTATGGTATGGAATGGTAATTGTAATGGTAATGGTAGTGGTAATGGTAATGGCAATGGTAATGGTATGGTATGGGATGGTATGGTATGTATAGAATTAAATAGATATGTATGACCTGTTAAACCATGTAGAATAATGTATAAGCGTGTATAGTATAACCATGTATAACCCACAAACAACTAGGGTTCTCCCACATCCACTGGGTTGCACACTCAGGGAAGGGGGGGGTGTCAAGGCCCTGCCTGCCGTTCACATCAATGGACACGTCAACTCCAGAGGTCTGGTTTCGCTGGATCTCTGATCCGGTCTTCCTGAGATCCGCGGCATCTGGTTTGGCGCGTCTGGTTTGGCTGGACGTCGAAGGAAGTTTATTTATGGGGCACACGGCACATGTGTTACGAAAAGAGATTGTCGTAAACAAACAAATATTCGTGAAAAAAAAATCCGCCCGCACCGAAGGTGCCGAGGCGTTTTTTGTTGGCACACGTGATTCCTAAGCAATTGCAATAGCTATTAAGCTTTAGCTTGGAGGGGTGCATTCTTGCTCTAGAGTCGTGGGTTTTTCCACGTTTTTGAAAAGGCGTGAAATCGGCTAAGTGGGCTCAACATGGACCCAACGTGGCTCAACATGGACCCAACATGGGCCCAACATGGCCCAACATAGAGCCAACATTGGACCAACATACTCCCAACATGCGCCTTGCAAAGGCCCAGTATAACACATATGGCTTTATTTCTTGGAACTCCCAAGCTACAGTAACACTCTGGTGCGGGCGGTTGTCGTCGCGAAGAGACAAGAATCAATCTGAACAACATCAAAGAGCGGACACCCATCATACAGGAATCAGTTTGTACCAGCTAGCTAAATTCCTGCACCCCATACTTTTGGCCATCTGGTACTCTGGACATGCTCAAAAGCAGTTTCACAAAATGGACCAACCTTTCTACTTTTACATCTTCAATCTCATGAAAATGTGAAATATGAAACTTTATATATCATCTGATATCTCTTTGATTCAAGCGGATATCCCCTTTGCAGTGGAACATCATGGATGTCCAGGATGACCAAAATAAAATCCTACGCCACAGCCCTAGCAATAATAATAACCATTCTATAAGGTGAGATTCAGTGCTCTCACTGCCTTCTGCACCAGGTTCTGACTGCCTGCTGCATCCAAACACGTCTCACTGGAAAGGGCGTGGCCGCGTCCAAGCAGAGCAACAGCGAGAAGGACAGCAGAGAGTTGCTTCATGGCACCATTGGGTGTCAATGAATCATGACTTCTGCACGATAATTACTGATCCTCCCTCCCATGAAAAACATTGAAAAACATTGTTACTAAGCAAAAGCTGGAGGATATTCATCACCTCTTCTGAAATGCTCACCCAAAATCAGTGACCACACATGAATCAGTTGTTCTTTCTCGAATGGTGAAACAAACATCTAAACATTATACCTGACAGGTTTCTTCAACATTCTAGGAAACATGAATCAACTGAGAACATCATCGCAAGCAGGGGTGGATCATGAAAAACATCAACAACCATCCAAGTGAGGAGTTAGATTTCAATCGCACACAATTTCAACACATTTTTTCGGTGCGACGTTCTTGGCTTTGACACATTTGGATGCGGGCAAAACTTTCGAGTCTTAGTAAAAAATCTCTGCCTATAATTCTTGAAAGCTTCCAGCCTTTGAAACCAGCTTGGTCCGTGAAATTCCTGATTGACTGAGCCGAAAATCCCAAAGAAAACGCTGCCAGTCTGCCTAGGGGACACTTCAAGAGGTTCTTGGGTGGAGCTTGGCGAAAATATTGGTACTGTTGAATCCCATTAAATCTTAGACACCCGGCAAATCACTTTTTTAATTGAAAGAAATCGACCTAGTATGTATACTACTAACCTTGGAAATTTTGCTCCAATAAAACTGTGACGTAGTTTGACGATCTCTGACATTCACGAACCGTTTGCCCAAACATATCAAGTTGAAGATGTCGTTGTGAATCTCCAGCAGCGTCCCACCACCATGGGTTCCTCCTGGGGAACCACTCTCAATCAATCTATAGGTCTATGCCCACCAAACCCACAAATTCACCCTACAGGTGGATGAACAGGATTGGTACCAGGTCCAAAAGTTGATGCGCAGCAGACCAAGTTTCTATAATGACGTTTGTTGGTTTTTGTTGAACCATTTAACTAAACTATTATAGAATACTATATATCAATAATACAAATCCAATCGTTCACCCACTTCTATTTACCAACTTATACAGCTGAGTAAATAATATGGGGTGCAGCAACCGTTCCTTGATATTTCTTTTTGGGTCGGTATGACTCAAAATGATCAACCACTAAACGCGAATGGTTTCGTGCAGAAAATGGCACGTTTTATGTGTCAGTTGCGAACCCGATTTTCACCATCACCTCTATTGTTCCAGTATGTTCCAGTAATAGCGGCAACTGTCCCATATTTGACCGGTCCGCAAATCTTTTCCTGGCGTCGCTGCCCTCAGATGCCCTGCAAAGGCATACCTTTCACAGGGTCCCAGCCCTCACAATCATCGTAGATTCCAAAGCTGCCGTCGGCTTTGCGACAGTACGTGTAGGCGCAATAGCCTCAAAGGACGAGGGTTCTGGACGGACATATCATGGGTGCAGTGGATTAAGCACAAACCAGTGAAAGTGTTTCATACCGTATTGCCAATTTCTTTTTCCTGTTCGCTTAATCATGTTTCTTTAAACCTGGCCTGCTCAATCTAATTTAAACATGTTTGAAATAGGTATTTGATTATTTGGGTGGCCACCTCAGAATGTATCAACTGAAGTCCCTGTGGATAAACTGATGCCATCCTGAAAACTCTGGCCCCAAGCCTCTGGAAGCCAAGGAAAAATGGTACAAGTCAGATTGCACAAGTAGTTGAGGGCCAAAACTGTTCGGACACATATGTAGATCCTGAAACCCTCAAGTAATTATATATTGGATGTTCACATGTTGTTAACCCCTCATAAACCCTATATACTCTTTGAGAACATCTCAAACCTTTATTCCAACCAGCGGCTCACTTTCTCCGCGGATTCCCTCTGCCCCGGACAGGAAATCCGATAATCCTGTACAACACTTCCCCATTCCAATCAAAGCGACATGTTCCCGTCACATTTCGGATCCCAAAAACAAACAACAGAACCTACAGATCATCTTATGATCTTTCTTGGAAGGAAGCAGCAAACAATCATGGTCATAGTTGTCAATTCTTAATATGTCATCAGAATCATATTTCATCAACAGCAAACAAATGCAAAGGTTAAAAGTTGTCAGAAATCTCTACTCACGGTAGCTCTGCAAACCTTTAAGGCTTCATGTTCAGGTATCAGAAAATATCGCCACGGTGTCCCTTCAAAAGGAGACCACCAACCTCAAATCGCATGCTACACCTCAAATCAGAGTTTCCATCATGGCCCGGGTCAGGGTGTAAAACCAGTCTGGAAGAAGCAATCATAAACCTTCAAAAAACACCAATGATTTGTGGCTACATTAAAATCATTCTGATAGCTTAACAAATCAGTGGATTCCATCTTTCTGGAAAAAACATAATGATGAAACTCACCTGAAATCAGGCTGTTCTGCCATGTTCCGCGTTCGTTACCAATACGAAGCATCATTCCGGTGAGGTCAAGCGACCCATATCGCAGAGTGCTGAGCCCATGGCACAGGTCCAGGAGCCAATTAGTCGCCCCTCCTCCGGCGTGGGAAGGCCACGGGCCTTGCTTGGGTAGTAGACCTTCACCATATCATCCAATGTCATGTTTTCCCATTGCGCACGTCTGGAGCTACCTGAGTTTTCTGGCAAAATCAACCACACATTTATGGCACTGATATTGCACACGCGTGACATGCCTGCGCGGCACGTGAATGCGGTGCCTTGTGGATCTTGGTGGGGGTGTTCAAGTCAAATATGGCTTGAAACTTGAAAGTGTCAAATCATAATTCAACAACTGAACCAAGGTTTACCCAGTTTCATCATTATTTAACAATTCTTGCGTTAGCCCTCATCTCAAGGAAGCATCACCAGCCCCTGCCCAAAACACGCTTGCAATTTGACCGCGTGAAAGTGCAACCACAACTGAGTAACAAAGAGAAACAAAAGTTCTAAAACTCCAAAGGAAGTTGCAGAATTCCTCCGCCTTCACTTTCATGGCCTCAAAGTCGTGTTGCAAGGCCCTGTAGTCATCAGTCAACCAGCCGTTTTGCTCACAGTAGACAGGATCGTATTTCTGCGCCACTGCCTCTAGCCTCTCAAGGCTGCAGGATGGCAATGCGCCCCAAATTGTCCCAAACAACAACATTGTGTTTGACACCTAAACCTAAACACCTAATGTGGTAAGCCGAATGAAACCATTCATTATGCCATATATCCATTTTGGGTGGTATTTTAAAACCAAAACAAGAATGTTGAGTTTGATTATTGTCTTCACCATATTAAGCATCAATTATCAATATCACAACCACCAAAGCCGGTGACCGCTACTTCACCTCGCCAATTTGCAACCATGACCCTCCATATAGTTGAGACAAACATATTTCTGCACTCTACATCCACTGCTTCTCATAGGCCTGGCCTGATATCGATAGCCTTGGCCTGATAAAGGGCGTCCTTGTTGTGGAGGGTATCTGCGCACCTTGAAACATGGAAAAACTCGAAACAGAAAACGGTGTTGGAGGTTGCTGTGACCCCTGCTGTGACCCCCATAGGTAGAAAATGATGATGAAGACAACAGCGGAAGTGATGATGAGAGTCTTGATGCTGATGATGATGACGACGACGACGACGACGACAATGATGATGGTCAGGAGGAGGAGGAGGAGGAGGAGGACAATGGTGATGATGGTCCATGGTGATGCTGATCAGGATAAGGAGGGTAGTCTGAGGATGGTAGCGAATATGGGGTGGAGTGGTGATGATGATCATGAATCATGCCTAACGAAGGTGCCCAGATTGGAGATTAAGTTGTTTCAGTATGCATCAAGATACATCTTCTAACGCTGGGCCCCAGTTCCAAATGATGCCCCAAAGATCGTACCACTCAACCGTTACCATCGACCTTGGATAAGTAATACCCTGTGGGGATAGATCAACCCAGCAAGTTTTCTTCCGGCGAAGATTGTGTTGGTGTGATGGAATTGGGAGATGCTGGAGATAGAAACTGTATCTAATAGAATTGGGTAGAGTTGAGACATGATGCAAAAGGCTATGGTTCAAAATCCTTGGCCCCATAATTTGCATGGGTTTGATAAGATTGGAGAGTTGAAATCCCCAGTTGTACTGATAGTTAATTAGATTTAGGATATAACTGATTTATTTCCCAAAGTAGATAACATTGCCTTAAAATATTGGATATAGATAATTATTGAATGACATTGGGCATTCGAACATCCAAAATATATATAATAATCAGTTTCCCAAAATATTGGATATTATTTCCCTCTGGTAAACTAACATAACTATGGAAAATCATAATTTTTAATGGGTAAATCAACCATAAAAGGGCCATATTTTCAATAGCAAACTGTTTGTTTACCAGAGGGTAATCCATATTGAATCAACAAAGATTGGGATTTAACTGTGAAGAATCCTGGAACATGAGGATTAATTAAGCAACAATGGGGATTTATATGGGATTATATATATTTTATATAGATGGTTAAATACCCAGAGCCGAGGCACACCTTCTGCGCATTGAGTTCACACCAAGCATTTGTCTCAGGCTGACTTCCATTGGCCGCTCCTAAGTCTCGGCTTCAGAGATCCCCAAAGAGATAGAAACAATTGGTGAATTCTCAGATAGATTTGGTGAATTTTTTGAACATCAAGTGGAATTCCGTTGTCGTTTTGACCCACCATTTTAACTGCGCAGGTCAGGGACCCACTCCAATTCGCCCAGAATCTTGTGAACTGAACCAGCGGCTTCTTGAAATTTTCAGGATGTTCAAAGATGCTTTGGTTCCCGCAGTCCCTCCGTTGCACATAGCTGCGGGACCCGGAGCGTTCGGGCAAGGGCGTGCCACACATCTCACACATGCGGCCGTTCATATCCATGGCCACCTCTGTTCCAGATGTCCGGTTGCGCTCCATGGACGACTCCTTCCTGAGGCTGCAGCTTGATGGGCAGGTTTGCAACCAGGCAATCTGTAGAGACAATATAAATATAAAACTGAAAAAAATCAAAGCTTCAAAAAGAGGAAACTGTGTCAATCAAATCGTACAACCTACTCCAGCCAATTGTTGTATGCTCTACCTGGTACACGCTCAAAAGTACACAAAATGGTTCCACATGTCTATATACTCTTATGTTCAGTGTTGTGAAAGTCAATGATGAAAATACACAATCAATTAGAACAAGACATGAGCACCACATATAATGTGGGTAAAACAATAATAAACCACCCATTTTGGAATGGTTTATATCACCCATCTATGGTGATTTAGGGGATGGCTTGTTATTGCTTTACCCACATTACATCTTTGATCAAAGCGGATTCCCCCTTTTGTGGATCTCATAGGGCGTCAGGCTTCAGCGCTCGTCCGTCTTTCTGCATCAGGTTCAAATCGCAAGCTGCATCCGGACACGTGTCGTCTCGCAGGACTTCCGGGTCGCTCACGGTACCACAAAAGGCACGTACAGCGACCAACGCAGCCAGAAGGGCAGCAAAGAACCGCTTCATGGCACCACCATTTGGGTATCAATTGCTCATGACCCTTGGTTCTGGGCTCATTGAAATTATTATACGGGTTGTTAGGTTGTATTAAGATGTATCCCACTCAACATTGTTCCCGCAAGAAAAATGGGGATATTCAATGATGTTTTTCTGGCTCCGGGGTGCACACGCAAAATCAATAAGCAGAATTGGCCAGATGAATCGAATGGTGAAACTCAAAGCTAGAATTCGTTGACTGGTTGGTGGCTTCAACATCCTAGAACACATAGATAAACTAGGATCATTATGGCAAGTAGTATGGGTAAATCAGGGTAAATCATCAAAAACATCCAATAGGGGCCATCGAGTTGAGATCTTTTTGGATTCCAATGTCACAAGCCACAGGCTGTTTTCTTTGCCGTTCTTGTGCTCCAATTGATGGTGGCAAAGCTTTGAGTCCAAAATATGTCTCAATTTCTCTGCTCATCAAGCCTTGAAGTTAAAGCTGCATTCTCCATGCCGTGATCAGTGGATTTTCTTCTCCTGGTCTGCCTTCTGGGATTTCACAGGAAGTTCTTGGCCAGATGTTGGCGCAACATTGGTCACATAAGTGCCTTGAACATGGCTAATCTCAAATAATAGAAGCCTTGGAAATCTAATCTTTACCAAATAAACACTTTGACCCACCATCAATTTTGACCCATACCATCCGATCACCATACCTAGAGCCCATAGTGTATACAAGATATTGCAATCATAGTGAGAAAGATGGTATATTTGAACCATCCGCAACCATCCCCAGATCTTTTCTTGGCGCCGCTCCAAACCTTCAAAGTCCGTCGGCTCTGCACCACACAGGTGGTCGAAAGTTGGGGTTGGAGCATCAAGCGCATCAGCTGCCCTGCAGAGGCATGCCTTTCACAGGGTCCCATCCTTCGCAGTCATCGTAGATTCCAAAGCTGCCGTTGGCTTTGCGACAGTAGGTGTAAACGCAATAGCCTCAGGTTGGACAGGGGACAGGGGCAGTCGGGTGCAGTGGATTAACCACCAGTCAACGTGCTGCACAGCAGTTCTCTTTTCAAGTTCACTTGTGTTTCTTGGAGAATTCCTACTCGATCTGATTTGACATTGAACTGGACTATTTCAGATGGCCATCCGAAAATATATCAACTGAAGTCCCTGCGAGTAAACTGATGCCATTCCCGAGCGGCCAACCGAAGCAGTCAAGCAATATACAAACTTGTTTTCAGTGATTCTATATACATTTTGGGTAAGATGGCTAAACCTCTTAAAGCCTTAGCAAAGAAGCAGCCGACTCAAGTAGGGACACGAAGCCAAGGGACCAAAAATGGATGAACAATGATGAACAAGTCGTTAATGTTTGAACCATTTTGAAACTGTTCAGCTGGCTATCAAACAGCACTGACTGGCTGTTTACAGGTGTTTACCGTGATCCACATGGCAACAACTCGTTGAGGAGATATCCCAAATATACCCTGTACAGCAAGCAACCAATGTCGCAGAGCGCTGAGCCCATGGCACAGGTCCAGGACCCAACCAGCTGCCCTTCCTCTGGTGTGGGTGTGCCACGCTCCAAGCCTTTGCTGTAGACCTTCGACATATCATCCATCGTCATGTTTTCCCATTCCTGACGTCTGGAGTTACCTCGCTTGGCAACAGAGCATGGACTTTTACCTAATTTCAACACATTTCAACACATACTAGTATATTCCACTATTCTTGTCTTAGCCCCGATCCAAGGAAGCATCTGCAGTCACCAAACACCCTTGCAATTGAATCATGTGAAAATGCAACCACGACTGAGTTTCAAAGAGAAACAAAGACTCTAAAACACCAAAAATCACCACTCCTGCAAGAACTAAGTTGCAGAATTCCTCCGCCTTCAATTTCATGCCCTCGAAGTCGTGTTGCAAGGCTCGGTAGTCATCAGTCAACCAGCCGTTTTGGTCGCAGTAGAGAGGATCGTATTTCTGCGCTGCTGGCACTTGCCTATCAACGATGGCATTGCACCAGATATGGCGCCCCACCATGGTGTGTTGCGACTGTTCCATCCTTCATCTTGAAAAACACAAGTCCATACAAATCTAAACACATCCAAGTTGTGTTTGCAACTCGCCAAAATTCTTTCAGCGCCCGCTTCAACAAGGCCCGGCCTGACATCCTTGGACTTTGCCTGATAAAGGACATCCTTGTTGTAGAGGGTATCCGCGCACCTTGACCCCAAAAATGAATAGATCCACTGCATGGAAAACCTGGGGGTCTAGGGTTGCACTTTATTTGGGGGGAAGGGATTAACTAATATTATTGACGATTTCATTAAAAGGTTGACAGTCACTTAATCACACATAAGACCAAGGTCATAAGACTGTTTCCAACATCTTTCACACACAAACCTGCCCCGAACAAAATCCCCATTTCTTGAAAACACCAGCAGACTGAACTCCTGAAGTCTCAACAATAAATTAGCCAATAGACAATTGTGATAATCATCATAATTTCACTATTGAACAACTAGCTTTACTGCTTTATAATTGTCTCCATGTCTCCATGATAGTTCCAAGCATACTGTAGGACCCACTCATGTTGCTTAACATCGCCCCCACAGTGCATTCGTTCCCAAATTTCAAAAGCAATTAATCCCCCTATTTTGGTGTTTCAGCTATCGTTACATCAATGCACATTCGCATTATCATAAACCAACAAATTTCCCATCAGTCCCAGAACTGGTTCAAGGGAAAATCCAGCGTGATGAAATCATGTTGTCTTGTGAACCCAAGTGAACCTTTGGATATATTCTTGGGGCGTTCTTCAAATAGGGGTACCTCCAAATCATGCAAAATCAGAGCAGATGTGTATTGAACGCCATGATCTTGGGGATGCCCCATTTCAAGACACACCCAATGGTGCCAACAACATTTTACGCTAAAATGCTGGGAATACTTCAGGCAATGTATACTCTCACCCATGTCGCAATCCTTCAGATCTTCATTTCTTGTAGCACCACAATATGGCCATTCTTGTGCATATCGTTCTATCATGTGCTATCTCCATCTAACTCCACCATATGGAGGTTTCCTAAAATAGGGGTACCCCCAAATCATCCATTTTAATAGGATTTTCCGTTATAAACCGTCCATTGTTGGGTCCCCCATTTTAGGAAACCTCCATATTCCCCCATACTGGAAATATATCCTGCACCAAGGAACACCTTCTGCAGGTTGAGTTCACAAAAAGCAAACGTCTCGGGCTGACTGCCGGAGGCAGCCCCTTGGAGTGAGAATGAGCTGTGATTGAGGGTAGAATGACCAATTGGTACTTGCGCCCATTTGGGGAATGGAGGAATGACACATATATACCCTCTGGTTATTTAACATAGCTATGGAAAATTGCTAATTTTAGATGATGTTCCCATCAAAACCTCCATTTATAATCATTTATAGGGGATTTTCCATAGCTATGCTAAATAACCAGAGAGTAATGACTATTAGCAATCATCCCATTTCCCCATTCCCTACAAAGCACAACTACGGTGATGGGCCCAGTTTCTGACCAATACTGGACATCACCAACGATAAGATGGAGATAGAATAGGGATATGCATGGGGATTTTAATGGGGCTATAATGGGGGGGTTATACTATATACGGATGTATTATCAAGGGATAGAATGGGATATCAAGGTTCAAGGGATACAATCAGCACCAATATTATATGGTGTTGTCCAGAGACGGGGATTCATACAGATAGGAAGCATTACTGTACATATAAGAGACAGAATTGGACATGATTGGAGACAATCATCTATAATTTGACTCACATGGTTCTTTCATGTTCTTTCTAGAAATGGATGGTGCAACAAAACAAGCCAGGGATCAAAACGTGAAAATTCACCAACAATGGACACGTGCTTGGGAAATGAGATGGTGGATGTCCAAGCAATGGCAACGAAGAGCTTGGGAAAAGATGATGCTCTGTGTTCGAACTACCCAGCACTGGGGGTACCCGGGGTAGGAGTTGAGTGGCATAACAACCCCACATTGGCTTCCAAGAAATGACACCAATCCAGTGGTTGGTGAAACCCCTTATGACAAGAACTACTAATCCATGAGGGGTTCATGATCCAACTCCAGAATGGAAAGTAACCTGTATTTGGATTCACCAACCAAAATGATGCATCTGTTTTTTCAACAAATCTGCCAACCAATGGTTTTACCTACTCAAAGAATCTCAAGTAAACGATTTTGATGATTTTTTAGGTCCCCAATTCTGGGACAAACCCGTATCCTAGAATACCATGGTTTATAACTGTTTTATCAATGTTTTATCAATGTTCCTTCCATCAGTTTCCTCATTAGAATGGATGAAATTGGTGATAAAAATCCCCCGTGTTCAAACACACCCAAATCTTATTGGTAATGAATAATATTCCATGTGAACAAATAACAAAAAATCCCATTGAATCCAAATAAAATACGAATCATATACCATCATAGAATCATATACCATTGTATCCCAATTAACTTTAGCTTAAGTTAATTTTGCCCAGGCGCTTCTGAACTGCACTAGCGGCTTCTGTTCGTTCTCCGGATGCTCAAAAAGGCTCTGGTTCCCGCAGTCGCTACGCTGCACATAGCGGCGGTCCGTGCGTTCGGGCAAGGGCATGCCACACAGGGAACACAACCTGGTGACGCAGATGATGTGGCCAACCCAACAATAAACCTACCATTTGGATCCATTTGGGGAAGAATGGTGATTAAATCTGATTCTTGGGATGGCTTATCATTTGCTTTACCACATTACTGACAAATCATTCACCAATTCCCGGTTGATGGATAAAGTACCAAGAACTACCTGAGGAATGCCACTGCTAACCTCTTCATATCACCAGCTCCGCGCCTTCCATTCATATCTGTGGACATCTCAAGTCCCACCGGCGCGATCGTTCCCTTGGGCGACTCTAAGGTCTTCCTGAGGTCCGATGCGGACTTCGACCCACCGAAACAGCATTTGTTGACGCTGCTATTCGGATATAATTGTGGGCCCCAGGGAAAAATATAATTACCAATCCACATACTTTTTTACCCAACTTGCAGTAGCCAGCTACTGTACGATTCAAACAAATCAGGTATCCCATGTCCTCACTTTTTAATTTTGGATAAATAGCCACCATATGCCACCGTTGTAAACAGAAACTGGCAGGTATGGATCGGAACATACAGGCCCTTGAATAGTGAAGAAAATGGTAACTTCCATTAAACTTCCTCTTTCAATCTTTCAAGGGGGCCGTTGAACTTTCATTTCCATGTTTGTTTCAGCTACAAGGCACTTTGAGGGGTGGTAACCCCCATGCCATAAACATAATCATAAACAATTCAAAATCTACTCAAATGCACCATTAGAATTAGAATCATGGAATGAGTATTGAACGCATTAAAAAATAAAAAACTTCCCCAATTGCAGGCTTATGAAACATTATGATTGGGTTTATCACATGAACTGAGAGCCATAGGCCCCAGATCTGAGCCCAGCTTCAGCGTCTTCACCGCTTTCTGGACCAGGTTCTGCCCACATTCCGCCTCCAAACACGTGTCCTCTCGAATGACTCCGTCCTTCACGGCACCGCAAAGGCAACGTCCAAGGAGCACCGCAAGGGCCAGAAAGGCAGCAGAGCATCGCTTCATCGCAACGACCCAAGACGGGTGTCACTTCACCATGACGGCTCAGTGATTCCCTGGAAAAGTTGGGATTGGACTCAAGACTTTTTGGTAGTCCGACATCGCGATTATATGAAGGTTGCAGGTGTTCATTCAACCACAGTTCTCCAATGGTCAATCGAAACCTTATGGATTTGGATCCCCAAGTCGCACGGAGTTCTCCACCCCAAACTGGAAACCACTACCTCAACATGACACCCTTTCGGCCGTGGCAGAGAAAGTTTCGATAAACCCTGGAGATGTACTGACCTTACCTTCTCAAGACAGTGATCAGTGGGTTTCCTGATTGAGCAGCACAGCACTCCGAAGTCTCACAAAAAGCAACATGAGCCCTCGTCATGAATCTCCCTCTTTTTGGAGGGATAGGACACCGATGGCGAATGCGGCACTCTCGCGAAGTAGGACAGCTTACCAATTGAGCTAAACGATGGGACACCACAGCATTGGAACTGGAACTGATTCACTTCAAACTTCAGGTTTGGTGCCTTAAATCCATTCCAATGTTTGTTTGCTTCAACTCCCATGTCTTCCCTCCAATCTTGCTCTTTCAGTGCTCTAACTTTCCCAAACAAACTCACCAACCCTGATACAATGTGGTAAAGCCATCATCAACATCCCGTTGAGATCGTTTAGACAATCCTTGTCTATCCATGCTAAAATGGGGAAGCCATTGGCACTCTGACTACTACAGGGTGGGTTCCCCCATCAGAAAGTTGGTCAAATTTCACCCGATTGAGTAAAGTTATTCGACATCTTATGAATTTTATTGAAGTTCTGTGGCTCCCAACTTCGCTATAACAATCAACTTTCACTTCAATTTCACATCCCTTTCATCATTTTTTCCTAGTGATTTCCCAGTTGAAATCCCCCACCGTTTTCCTTGGTGACCTGCACCCAACTGCCATCCGCCCTCCCCCCTGGCCATGCTCCCCGGCCGTCAGCGCGCCGATGCCCGAGGCCAGGTACTCGGAGGTGGCGTGCATGGCATCCGCCGCGCCCGGGTGCTGCAGGGCCGAGGCCACGGCGGTCAGGGAGGCCGCCAGGCCTGGGAGGGCTGGGGCAGACAAGGTGAGGAGGCCCCAAGTTGTGTTTGTGGGGTTGATAAGCAATAAAATCCGTTAAAATCCTAGAAATATCTATAAAATTCTATAAATTCACTTTATTATAGGTACCAGGCATATCCCCACCTACTAGTTGCATAAGTGGGGTTGTAAACCCACTAATTGTAGATATATGGATATACTGATATACTAAAGTGATATCATCCCCCATAAACCCAAACATTTGCGTCAACTGAGCTATCGTTCGGGGACCTCACCTTGTAGCTATTAACCAGAAATTTGGGGAAAGGATATGTGTTCCAGCAAAACTGGTGGGTTAGACAGATTTCACCAAAAACAATGATGAAA
Organism: Symbiodinium sp. clade C Y103; assembly: GCA_003297045.1. Taxonomy (NCBI): domain Eukaryota; class Dinophyceae; order Suessiales; family Symbiodiniaceae; genus Cladocopium; species Cladocopium sp. clade C. Next base: position 142,553 of record BGPT01001980.1, on the reverse strand, counting down.
CGTATGTGAAATTTGGGAATTTAAATTTATGTCTGCGAAGGTGCGAGTCACATAACTTCAATGACTATGGTTTATGGCAAAAAAATAACTGCAGTACCCAATGGGTTTTCATAACTGGGGGAAGCCCACCTTAAAGGAAGGTCCTACCTTGGAGCTCCAGGCTGAACCCTCTGGTAGTTTAAGATAGCCGAGGAAAATCAACAAGTTCAATAGGCAATTCATCTATACATGAGCAATTTGCCGTAGCTATGTTAAATCAGCAAAGGATATGTATGTAATATATTTTACAGTATAATATACACATATATTACCATCTGGTAAATTAACATAGACCTTGGCAGATAGGGATTGGAAGATTAGCTTTCTCTAAAAAATAGCGATGCTCAGGGTTTATGTTAATTTACCAGAGGGTAGAATATGTTCACATATCTAAAATACATATCAAATACAAGTGTCAATATATGGCGCTTCACCATCCGCCCACAAGATCCTTTGAACGCCCTTCTGCACCTACCAGGGAGTGGAAGGCTGCCACCAACTGCGGAAGGGAGGTGATCTCCACCTGCTGGATGGAGAATCCAAGGCCATAATGGGATATAGTGGGATAACCCAACATGGTGTGATAAAGGTAGTAGGACAATCCAAGATAACATGTGGGATATACATGGATATAGTAGGATATAAGAGTGGGATAAAAATTAATGATTATGGAATTGGTATATATAATAAACCATCCCATTCACCAATCATGACTGGGTCATTATGTACCATTCTAGGGACCACACAAAAGATAGAAAAGAACAAATTCTACTGAAATGACGATGATTTACTTGTCTATCTTCTTTTTTGGATGGTTGTAAATAGTTTGGTAATCAATCAAGCATCACTCTGATGGTTTTATCACTTGAACTACAGTAGTTGTTTTTGTCTCTACCTTAATCACGGTACGATTGTTGATTGATGTTGACTGGTTGATCGTTTGATCAATCACCACAATCGCCATAACCCAAATGGTGGCTTAAAATTCCAGAATGATATCCAATCATAAGCCCAAAAATAGCCCAACTTGTGGCTTCAAATCCAACATACAAACCATCTGACCAGCACATCCCCGACCTGTGAGGCGACGGCAATGCCCAGGCCCGTCCCGGCAGCCAGCACCGTGGCCTAGGTGGTGGGAAGACATGATGTCCTCCAGAGGTGGGAAAAACATGGGAACCCATAATGGGTAAAACCATGGAAACAGCCGGAAAAAACATGTGGTTTTTGATCGACCAAAAACTGCGAACATGTTGAACAATATATGTGGTGTTGTGTCATGTTTGATCAAACAAAAATATGTGAAACAAATAAAAACGAAACTAGCATGTCCTTTGGAATTGATCAATACAGTACACAATTGTGGGTTAAGGAGTTTACCCTCTGGTAAACTAACATAACATAGCTATTGAACATTGCAATTTATAGTGGATTTTCCCATTAAAAGTTGTGATTTTCCATAGTTATGATGGTTTACCAGAGGGTATCATCCAAAATGTGGGGGATCGACCAACTTAGCTCACCAATGAATCATGGGGACAACCTGAGGTTATACTTCATCCCTCCCTTGGTCGAAACCGTTCGGGTAGTAGCCATATAGCATCAGAGGTTTCCGGTTTCCTAGAATGGGAATACCCCCAAATGGAAAGTGGTGAATGGTTAAAATCCTATTGAAATGGATGATTTAGGGGTACCACATGGTACCACCCATTCTTGGAAACTTCCATATCACCATCATTGGCCAGAAACTTGCACCCTGGCGAGGCGCAATCTGCGTGAGCACCGCAGTGGTGGCACCATGAGCGTAGGCCAAGCCCAAGGTACCTGCTGTGCCAAACCAGGGACCATCCAAGGATGGATCCTTGGACGGACGTAGGTAAAACATAGGGCTAACCGGCCAAAAAAATGCGGTGTTTGATTCTATTTTGTGTGTTTTAAGTAGTGCAAAATATGGTGATCTTAGCCACATATTTTTCCAGAAACCCAGGGATTCTGGGGTTAGTTGGATCTTGAAGAGTTGGCTTTGCCTGCTGGGAAATCTCAGAATCCCAGGGTTTGTAAAAGACGTTTTTAAGGTTCATTCCCAATTGGCAGTGTGTTTTTTCCACGTTTTGTCTACGCAAATCCCCTTTCCCATAGCCAGTTCACCAATTTTCTGATTGTCGAATCGCCCATGGTTCGAAGTGAAATCATTATTTTCGATGGTTGAACCACCATTTTTCATACTCAAAACATCTTAAAACCACCATGGTTCATGGTTGAACCACCATGTTGATGGACAACTTCCAAAAATTCCCCATGTTCCCCGCCTGCCAGAGCACCTAAGACGCCACTGAGACCCATGGCATTGCCAAACTGCGCCTGGAGATCACGGTGGAGTGGGATAATCATGGGATACTTATGGAAACCACCCAAGATTGGGTTCAAAACATCTCAAAACTAGGTACCGTGCGGTTTAAAGATCAGAACTATGGTTAAGATTGATGATTTGTAACTGGATTGAACTTTCGGAAATGTCGAACTTTAAAGAGAATGATAACTGTTGCTACTAACCATGTACTAACTTCTCCCCGGGATCATCCAAGAACAAGTGGTAAGTAGTGGGAGATTTCTCAGAATCCCTGACAACACCAAGTTTCGCAAAGGGGGAATTCCCTGATTCATTCCATGACAGATACACTCGCACTGCTTCGTAACTCAAACGCATTGAGATGTCTCAATGCGACATTTCTGGGTGACCCGAGTGCAAGAATGAATCAACCGGACATAAGTATAGACTATGTTTTGACGCACACCTCCCAGTTTTCTGGATGCTTAGTTGTCCCACACATACCCGATAAATCCACATTTCTGTCAGCTTGATAATGTCGTGGTATCACCCATCGTCCCCCCTTTTCATTGTTGTTTTCCCAGCAAAAAGACACTTTGCCACACCAAACTACCGTCAACCCAGAGCAATTGAGGACCACTTAGATCTATTTAGCTATTCCTGAGTCTCGCACCACCTTTAGGAGGACTCACGTGCATCAACGAAGCACCCATTACCACTGGCCATCGCCCAAATCGGCCCCTGGCCCCAACGGCACCGTCTGCTGAGAGCTCAATCCACTGATGGCACCGATGCACATCATGGACGCTACCAGGTAAACCATCTGACTTTCCTCAGACATCGATGAGATCAGTGGCATTCAACAGTGTAACAGTACAAGATATTGAAGCAGAACAAATCCAAAGGAATCTTAACAAAAAACGCACACATGTTTCCATCTGTCAACATTTTGAAATCTCTAGATTTTCCCTGCTGAATTCATCTCGGGAGTTCCTAAGTCATGGGGGTACCCCAATAGCTGGATGGTTTATTTCATGGAAAATCCATCTATAATCCATCTATAAATGGATGATTTACATGATTTAGGGGTACCCCCATGGCTTGGAAACCTCCATCTGGATTTCCCTACCCTTGGTTGCTGAACCCAGCTTCGTTCGCCAGATCCACCAGACCCAGGTAGGCCCCCGCCGCGTAGAGCCCAACGAAGAGCAACGCGGGAACGGCGTAGAGCTCGGGGAACTGAGAGACCTCAATGGCGGTGAGAAAATTAACCTTAATGGAGATACGGCAAATGGTGGTTTAGAATGGTGAATCGCGTTAAAATGGATCACTTGGACGATTTAAATGGAGGTACCCTCTGGCAACTAACATAATTATAGAAAATCACAATGTTTAACTACAAATGGCAATTCAAAAGATATGTTGTATAATTACCAGAGGGTAGACGATTGTTTCTTAAGTCATGGGAAACACCCCTCAAATAATTCAAGATATGGATGTTCATGACTTAGTATTGAAACCCATGTTTTTTGGGGATTCCTAATTTTAAGAAAACCACCAGATATGAGGAATGATGAGGAATCCCCACAAAATATGGGTTTCAATGCTAAGTCATGATCATCCATGACTTGGATGATTTTGGGGTCATGACTTAGGAAACCCTCAGTTATCATTTGGCTTATAAACCATAAGAACTATATAGATGATGATATATCGAACCTAAACCAGAGTTATTGGAGTTATAAACCAGCTTTGCTAACTACAAGTATCTATGGGTTATTGAACTGCCAATTGCTACTTTCTCGGGAACGTTACGCACCAGGCAACACTGGCCGACTCCTTGGTGTGTCGTGTACCGTTGCCCGTCAGTTGCCCTGTGGTAATCTACATAGCTATGCAAAAAATCACCACGGTAAAATCATCTATAAATGGAGATTTATTGGGATTTAATTAAGAAGTACCCCCTGAGAATGGGAATCAGGGAAGAGGTAAATCAGATTAAATCAGCTATACATCCACCATGTTCCATAGCTACCTTCAAGTACAAGGGGGTAACCCATATAGGGATTTCTCAAGATTCATGGGCTACGAGTACCTCCAGAAAAATGCTCTGGTGTCTCAGCTGAGTTGCATCTGTTTCTCGCTTGAACATGTCGATCATCCGCCGGGTCATGACAAAGCCACCACCTGCACTGTGGTCACAACCACGACATCGGCAAGGAATGTCTATGGAGTCTATTGCCGCATGTGTGTTTTAGTTGTTTTCCTTTAGATAGATCCTATACTCTTCACACATGCAGTCACATGCAAATATGTTGATATTCTAGGATGCTGAACAAAAACTAGTGACAACTGCTATGCCTCCATAATTTAGGAAGGTGAAGGACAAAACAGTAATTGCTGGCTGGATAATGGGCTCATGCCCATGCTGGGTCCATTTTGTCATGCTGCTCGTGTTCATAAGATACACACAGTATAATAGGTTGTTATAGTTTACATCATGATTCGTTGTCTGATCATCTAAATGTGTCTATATTTGTTTGACCAACAAGAAACGATGTTCCCGAATACGTGTTGCCAAATGTTGCAAACATGAATATGCTTGCAATTCACAAACCACTAAAGTTTGGTCATTTTGGGACCGGACCGTCCCCCTGACGGTTCCGATCATTTACCCTCTGGATATTTGACATAGCTATGGAAAATGACCCATTTAGTTCGATGATAAAATTTATGATTCACCTACTGTACTATTAAAATGATGATTTTCCAGTTCGCAAACCGTTAAAATAACCAGAGGCAATTGCAAATCCTACATATAATGGAGGTCATTATGGGAAAATCATCGAACCAAATGGTTCGACTCTTCCAGTTCGCAAACCGTTGAATAACCAGAAATAGATGACTTAGGCTGATTTACCTATTAATAAGAAAATGATTCTGTTCCATAGCCAATCGTTAAATCACCATAGGCTGCCACCGTCTTTGGCACCTACGTTGACCATGGAGACCAGGGCAGCCACCGCAGCCAAGGTCTGGGGAAGGGTCTCCGGCAACAAGCCTGGAGGACGAGGGATTTTTTTTGCTGATTCACAGGTTAGAATGGTTAGTCAATGATTAATTTATGGTTAATACTAGTTAAAACTGATTAGAATGGCTTGAATGGTTTGAATGGTTAGAATGGTTATGAATGGTTAGTTACACTTCCAAAAACCATCGAAAATTTGTCGTTTCAAGCTATATATTTGCATATACTTTTTTGGAACGTGAGGACGCAAGAGAAACTGAAAAAAACAACGCCATAACTAGGCAGCTTACCTTTCAACGTCAGAAGTTACTTCGATGATCATCCCAGTCTTGACAGCTTCATCCATTCGGCGCCGAGTAGTACATCCCATGTTTTAAATGCCCAACGTGTATCTCATGATCATGATCAATATCTATGATGCCTTTTCAATTCCATCATATTCAACTACATTCCATTCTATTCCATCATATCCTCTTTGTCCGATGAGCAAGCCATTGCTCCTCCTCAATTTTTAGGGCACGAACGAGGCCATTTTTCTCGGCCCGGGAGCCGGCTCGCCTCCACCCATCATCAAGATGCCGCCCACCACCGTCAGACCCGAGATAGCGTTGGTCACCGACATCAAGGGACTGTGGAGAGCTGGCACTACCTGGCGACGTTTCGGAGGTGCACGGAAGGGCCGGCGGAGTCATCTGATTTGACTATCAAAGATATGGAAATTGATGTTGGGTTAATGACAGGTTTCTGGTGGTGTACAACTGAGCTCTTGGATTTATAGTGAATATATGTGAATATCTTTGAATATATGTTTATATTTTCTAAATATACAGTTGGACGGGTTGATTTATCAACCAATTGTAATTTGGGGGACCCTACCTTTGTACCAGTTCGCACCATACTGGGCCTGGGCCTCTGGGAAAACATTTCCCACATCGTGCATAGATCTGGGCATCATTTGAAGTGAAGTCGTTGTGAGGTCTTTAGAGTTCGGTCAAGAAAAAAAGTGGTGGATATTGGCTTTCACGGATTGGTGATATTTGTTGACTTTTGGCTGCATGAAATTACAGCTATGTACATACAGTTGCATGCATACCAAACTAAAGGGCGATGCGGGTCGGCATGTGGGAGTCCGCAGCATTGTTGGCATTCCAGCCCCTAATGTTCAAAGGGTTGAGATATCATTGTTAAAAGTTATTCATAGTGTGAAAGTGTGTATTGATTGAATTATTCAAGGGCTTATATTCATCCCCAGTAACCCCGTCGTATAACTCCCTATTTCAATCTATTTCAATACTATATAATTATGTAACCCAGGCATGAATCAGCTATGAATACCATTAAATCGTACTAAATCCCTGTTTTTTTTCGTGATTCTATCACCATGTTCCCTATGTGTTCTTGGTTAACTCACCATTTTCATCCATTTTCCCCTTCTTTTGTTGGATTAAGTCACCATTTTCCAAAAATTTAACCAACAAACCGAGGCACGCCATAGACCACTTGCGCTCCGCCGATCAAGGCCAAGGCCAGGGTGGTCAACATGGTCGTCATGGTACCACCCGCGGTGCCTGGGTTCCCAAGGTGGGATCCCAAGGGGGGCCATGGTTTGGCATGAGGAAAAACTGGCGGAATGTTGGTAGATACTATTGAAAACAGACAAGGAAAAACATTTCAAAGTTCGAACAAATCCAATGTAAGTTTATGTAAGTTCGCATCTTTTAATGTATTCAAGCTCAATCCACACATTCTTTCAGTCTCAAATGGACCCATTCTTGGGCAGGTCCCGCTGCACAGGTGTCCTCTCTATGGCATGGTTGTTGCAAATTGCCGTCGGCTGAAACTTATAATGTTGATAATAACCATCAAATATACATAATATTTAATATGTAGATATGAAAAATATATATTAACAATAATAAATGATACATAATAATAATAATAATAATAATAATAATAATAATAATAATAATAACAATAATAATGACAATAATAATAAATATAAATAATTTCTACTGTAGGAATAGTAATAATACTAATAATAGTACTACTACTACTAATAATAATAATAGTAATAATAAGAATAGTAATAACAATAATACTAATAATAACAATAATAGCAATAATAATAGTAATAATAGTAATGATAATAATAGTAAGAAATAATAATAAGAAGAATAATAATAACAATAATAATATTAATAATAATAATAGTAATACATATATATATATGTCATACAACCATATATGACCTCAATGAGACTATGTTTTGAATTGTTTTTGGTATCACACACCCAAATACCCATCTAAGTCCATGATCTCCCAAGAGATCCCACCTGCAAACAGCAGTGCCACCACAATGAACGACACCCACGCGGCCGCGCTGGCTGTACTTTGGAAGGACTCCTGACGCAACGTTTTCGCGCAAGGGGATCAGCAGGAACAGCAGCTGATTTTGCACCGGAAAATCATAGTCTTATCACCTCTTATTTTATGTTGATTGTATATCTGGTACCACCAGATTGATTGTTACCACCTCAAAAAAATTTGAACAAAATTTGACGGATCCCAACCGAAACCTCGGGTTTCCTGTACTTTGCCTAAGATAGACCAAGCCTGGGAGCAGCCAAAAATCTGCCAAGGGCATGGGTCAAGGTGAAACACCATGTCATGCATCCCATTTTTCTTCGGCTCACATCCCATCCTCAAATGGTTGTATCCCCATCTACTCTAAATTGTGTATAGTATATCCATTCTTTGCACGAAATGTATAGTATATCCATCCAAATGGTATATCCAAATGATAGTATATAGTATATGCATCCAAATGGTATCTCCAAATGATAGTATGTAGTATATGCATCCAAATGATAGTATATAGTATATCCAAATGGTGTATAGTATATCCATCCCTAATGCCCATGGATCCATTGCTCTTGGAAAGTGCCGTGGCTCCTCTTCCGGGCTTCGCGCAACGACCTCTTCCTCGGCCTCGGGCTCAGCCTTCAGAGTGACACAGGGAGGGCGCACAGGTTGTGCCAATGTGCCATGATCAAGACATGGTCACCATTTACTAAGGATTTAATGGGGAATTAATTGGAATTATCACTATAGTATACTATAGTACTATATGATAATAAATGGTATGTTTATTAAAATACTATGAAATCACTATATACAGTTAGTTTGTTAATTTCAAGACCCGGGGTACCAGGTATACCACAGATTGACTTGTCTATTTCCACTATTAACCATCCAATTGATTGGCCCATAGCCACATAGTATGGAGTATGGTCATGCTATCCCACAATCTATAGGGGTTCCTTATAATGGGTATACTGTAGTATATTCACCCCCATTACTATAAGGGAGGGGACCACCTCCTTTTTAGGGGAAAGTAAGCCCTGTTTGCCATGCTTTAGCCAATGCACATATATCTCCTGCGGCAAAGCCACCCATGAATCCTCACTTTTTGGGGCTTAAAATCTCCAGTTGGGAAAATAAAAAAGAATTTGGTAAAACCGTTTCCTTGTAAACATAAGTATGCACATATATAGTTTTGAATGAAACCATTGTCGTTGACTAAGATGCTACGTATATAACCCCACACGTATTTCATGGTCTTCGCCAGATTTATGGCAGGGATATCTCTTTTGGTCCATTAGTATTTTATTTTGACTTTTATTTCGATCTATAAATTCCTTCAGGGATGGCTATGAACTTTCATTGGAAGGTAACCCTAAGATTCTTAGTACGAGTATGTATCCTAGGGTAAACGTTTACATAGATGTGGAAAACAACCATGCTTTTCCAAGGAACATGATCTACATTCTGGTGTTTTTTTTCCTCACATTACTTTACAGATCCCATGAAATCCCTATTAAATCTCCATTAAATTCCATTCAATCCTTCGGTTACCCTACTAGTTGCCTTTAATTCAATGGCTTTAACTACTAGTTACAGTTGTTATAAGTCTAGTAGTTAGCCTAGTAAATTGTGAAGTCTAGTAGTTAGCCTAGTAAATTGTTAAGTCTAGTAGTTAGCCTAGTAAATTGTTAAGTCTAGTAGTTAGCCTAGTAAATTGTTAAGTCTAGTAGTTAGCCTAGTAAATTGTTAAGTCTAGTAGTTAGCCTAGTAAATTGTTAAGTCTAGTAGTTAGCCTAGTAAATTGTTAAGTCT
>BGPT01001980.1:93846-132933 GCA_003297045.1 Symbiodinium sp. clade C Y103 | reverse complement strand
CTAGTAAATTGTTAAGTCTAGTAGTTAGCCTAGTAAATTGTTAAGTCTGGTAGTTAGCCTAGTAAATTGTTTAAGTCTGGTAGTTAGCCTAGTAAATTGTTAAGTCTAGTAGTTAGCCTAGTAAATTGTTAAGTCTAGTAGTTAGCCTAGTAAAGTGTTAAGTCTAGTAGTTAGACTAGTAAATTGTTAAGTCTAGTAGTTAGCCTAGTAAATTGTTAAGTCTGGTAGTTAGCCTAGTAAATTGTTTAAGTCTGGTAGTTAGCCTAGTAAATTGNCTAGTAAATTGTTAAGTCTAGTAGTTAGCCTAGTAAATTGTTAAGTCTAGTAGTTAGCCTAGTAAATTGTTAAGTCTAGTAGTTAGACTAGTAAATTGTTAAGTCTAGTAGTTAGACTAGTAAATTGTTAAGTCTAGTAGTTAGCCTAGTAAATTGTTAAGTCTAGTAGTTAGCCTAGTAAATTGTTAAGTCTAGTAGTTAGCCTAGTAAATCCTAGTTCTCCCCAGGGAAACCTCCGATTTCTTGGTTCAATACCCCCCCACGGCCACCGCCTCCTCCACTGCCGGCGCGGGAGCCGCCGGGGGAGGTGGACTCCAGGGCCAGGTCATGCCACCCGCACCTCGGCAAGGGGCACGGAAGGGGATTTAACACACCATACTGGGGATATCAATGGGTATTTCTATACATATGTATGTACCAACTATACATATATATATATATATATGTATGTATGTATACACATATATATATATACATATATATATATATGTATTTATGTATATATATATATATATTATGGATGGATACTGGGTATACAATGGGAATATCATGGGAATATGGTGACTATGTAGTGCAATCTAATGGGAATATCATGGAAAAATAATAGGAATACCATGGGAATAATGGAATACGATCATCCGTCTCATGCCATGAGATTCCAAACAGAATGGATTGATAAACAAATGTCTATGATAATGGATTGATCACCATCCCCCAATATGAGCAGCTCGAATTAAATGGGTTCTTTTAAATTCCCAGAGTGGATGGATTTATGAATGCAACTAAACATGGATGTTTTTTGATGAGATTCGCCGGGGCTTTGAAGCCACAAAATAATGCTTCCAAAGGTTGTAACTTGTGCCATGATCCACTTTAATATCACTTTTGAGAGACATGCCCAAATCGTGTTTAATGTTTTGGCACCCTTCTGAGTTATGCTAAGCAGAAGTCTGAATAGTACTGTAACCCTTGAAAAAATAAGGTTACTAGAATCAGAAATATCAAGACACAACAAACTTGATAATGTGAGATGGAACCCATGAATCTTGGGACATGGCCAAATGGTCTCGTTTCCTAGACCATGATCAGAAGCAGAAGATGATCATCTGATCAACTCAAGCCAAGTGTCGACAAATCAACGATCCTCTTGTAGGTACCTCAAGATGCGAAACTGATCACATGGTTTACAAGCAAATAGCACACAATACTCCAGGAATCTCAAGGACTGTGATTGAAATGGGATGTGTGCAGAAACAGAAAACAATCAGAAACATGAGCCTGATAAAAAATGAGATGCAAATCCCAACGTTATCCAAATTTCACATCAAATTCTACCGACTCAAAATAGCCATTTGTGCAGCACCCGGAACCCCCCACGGGCAGAATTTTGGCGGGGCACATCATCGTAGTCAATGAAGAAGTAGTTCTTGGGGCCCATGCTGCAGAGGAATTTGGCCATATTGTTGGCAAACAGGAAGGACGCCTTGCAAGGGGGCCCAGAGCAGCAGTCAGAAGTCATAAACGGTTGGGTGTTCCTCATCCAGCAAAAGTAATCAACATAACAAGGGGTGAATTTTGATTCCTGAAAAATATTGAAGCGTTGAATCGGAATGCTGGTGATGAAAAGACCATATCACTCTGTATATCTCTTTATCATGCGCGTATAACGTACCACTTGCAGTACACGTTTGTTGACCCACCTATTCTATGAGCATCTAATGTCAACCCCAAATTACCATTGGAACATGTCCAAAACAAGTCACAATGAATCGCGATTGAAACTAGAAAGGGTCCCCCCATGTCAACAAATCAACAAACTAGTCAGAACCACAATCATCAAAAAGAAAAAACCCGATAGGATAGTATGAAAATTCAGTGTAATCACAAGAATATCGAATACAATATATCACAACCCAGGATATATACTTCGTATATAATTTGAAAGTATATGCTGGATTATATAGTGGGATTATAATTGGGATATTGGAATCATATTTAGATATATATATATATATATATTCAGACTGACATGTGGGATTATTGGGATTAGAATTCCAGACGCATGCTTTATGAATCCTTGGGAAACAACACCATCCTCAGCTGATCCCTTCGCCTGTGCAGGCATCCGGCTGGGCATGTGCTCATAGAGGGACAAGCCTACGTGAGTCACCTTGTTGTACTCATACACCTCACCCGGCCTGGGAAATGAACGGAAATGGCAAGGCCGCACACGGTTGCGAAATGGCGATCAAACTGGTGGGACTTAAACTGCTACTGGCTCAACATCGTCGAACGCCCAAAGCTCTCAAAACATTGAGCATCCAAAGCGCATGCTTTCAGACTGGAAATGATGCATCTTCAATCTTGGGGAGCTGCAAACCACACATCAACCTTCCAGACCAATTGCTGATATCCTGAAAAGTAACATCATGTTCATTCCTGATCACATTCCAAAACCTGCTTTAGAAACTAATATAGGTCAGGATCAGCTCCTTCCAAAATGGGATTGTCAGTACTGCAAACACGAAAGATCTAAATCACCCAAAACCATGCGTGTTGTTTCGTCTCCAACCAAAAACCCTTTTGTTGGAGTTCCATGGAGTTCCATCTTATCATACAGCTGTCGGGGTGGAACCCCACAACAAACATTCAAACCTACCTTCCAGTTGACAGACATAGATATGGGAAACTCGCCATGTGTAGATCATTTTCCTTGGGAAACCATGTTTGTTTTCCATATCTACTGCACGGTCTGTCAGTTTGCATCCCACTACTCCCATTCTATCCAAATCTAAAATGGTTTGTTTATGCCATACCTACCACCGGTTTTCATGTTGTTGTTGGTTTATACTCCCAAAAAAACCATCCAACATGGTAAGGTTCCTCTCGTCTCCCGGTACTTCAGGGACCCCCGATCTCCACGGTCACCTGGTGGTTTCGATGTTGCCACCGGTCTCAGCCGCCAGGTCCACGACAACGCTGCCGGCCTTCATGCCGTCGATGTGCTCCTGCCAGAGATGTTCACCAGCACTGGTTGCTATATAGTTGTTGTTTACCCATAGATAAACATCATGGATAACGAATGGATAATATTCATCAATAATTATATAGTGAATAAAACTTACTAATTATTCGTCCTTCATCCATTTTTGTTGGTTATTCTTCCATCACCAAGCATTCCTAACCATTACCAGAGGATAGCCCCCACTTTCTCCAGGGGATGATCACGCCGGTCACGCCTTCTTCAAGAGCTTTGGTGCCGGCTTTCCGGGAATCAACGCCGTGGTGATCACCTCAGTTGGGGAAAATTCCCCGAGGACATCACCTTTGTTACAAAGGTGGCAGTTGAAGCAGCAAAAAATGGTCGTTTCACCAGCAGAGAATGTGGTTTAACCAGCCAAAATGGTGATTTAGACATCTAGAAGGAGGGTATAGGGGCATAGTCCACCACGAACATGTATGGGTCGAATTATCTATGTGTACCTGTTTGAACAACAAATTGCTGAACATGTCTCGTGGTATATACAGCATCTATTTTGAGGGCTTTGGTTTTGATCCATCACCACATCATCTAGCAAAAAAAACGGCAAAGCCACAAACTTGCTGACCCACCAAGCCATGCATTCTTTAAACATTGGGAAACCAACTGTTCCAACAGCAAGATTGGGTCCACAATCCACAATTTGGAGAAATGCACACCACATCATTAGACCAATTATGATCCCATGTAAAATGAAACACAGCTCATGGTGGAGGACTTATGTGACGTGTCACTGGATCCGGCCTTGACCCAACTTTCAGACTTCCCACCCCCTGCTGATGAGATGCGATGTCGCAGTCCGCACACTGCTGACGAAAGAGTTCCTCATTCGTGGACCATGTGGAGAGATTTGCCCCTCACCCAGGACCCTTGCAACCCACAAAGGCACAAGGGAACAGGTTCACATGGCGCTCATAATACCAAATTTCCTGTGTAGGTGAGCTGATAACAACCAGGGCTGCACATAGAATGACATCCATGCTTGTAGAGGGTTTGATCCATAGTATCTTATCATTGGGATCATTGGTTTGATGTGACTCAATAGATTTGTTTTGTTTACAGGAAAACATGGTCTTTCTCTTGCACATACCCGCCAAGCAGAACTGGCACAACAGTTGAAACAACAAACATAAACATGAAACCAACCAATCAATTCGGATCAATTCAGAGTCATTTGGTCTTGATGCATCTCCATATCGTTCATCCCTTCAAATCATTGTTTGACCATTTATTCCTGGGCGAAAGCCCGGAGTTCTTTGTAAACCTAAAATATGAAACCACCAAGCCGCCATTATCAATCTTAGTTGGTTAACCCTACCATATGTTGGGGAAGTTCATAGGCCTCTTCCCAAAGTTGCTGACCACCAACTGCCCATCAGGTGGCCATTTCGGCTTCAATGAACTCTTTGGACATCTCCTTGGCATAGCCACCTGGCCACATCACAAAAAGCCGATGCGAGGGCAGTTTATTTACAGGGCTTGGGTTGGAGGCAAAACCGTCAAAACTTCGATGTTTTCCATGTATAATAGGGATTGTGGTTTAGGATTTACCATGGTTTGAAACGATGACATGATGACACGAGCACATACGAGTAGATCGTTATACAAGAATTGAGTCAAAATTCATAGAGAAATCAATATCAATGTACACATGGCGCAGTGACACAGGACACAGTGCCTGAACCCGAGCCGTCTTCCTCGATGTTCACCTCCAAGAATTCTCCTAGCAGAGCCATTGCATTCCATCCCAGAGCATTTTCGGATCTATAGATAGATTTACGATACTGAGATAGCTAGATGGATAGCTAGATGGATAGCTAGATAGATAGATGGGTAGAGGTATAGATAGATAATATAATGTAATGTAATATAATAAAATATAATATAATACAAAATAAGATAAGATAAGATGATAGACAAGAAAAGATCAGATAGGCTACTGTATATCAGGCAAGGGGAAATCGGAACTGTGCAACTGTGAACTTCAAGCGAAATTTCAAGCAAAACTATAAAGTGGAGAAACTATCCAGACTATGAATGACGAAGCAGGAGACGTGCGATGTTTTGCCATTAAAAATGTGAATAATTTGCCTGCATTTGGGGGATTCTATTGTTATTTAAACATAAATACACGCTTTTGACACCATATATCATACAAATAGGGAGTTGTCCAGCACCAAGCTAGATTACCAGAGGGCATATTCACTGTATCTAAGAATACACAATATGTATATATATATATATGTATATATATATATGTATATATATATATGTATATATATATATATGTATAAATATATATATATACATATACACACAGACACACCCTATCTGGAAATACACCCAAATGGGACCCCAATGATTAGATCCAATACCATGTCTGGGTTTCTAGGGGGTATTTGCGTTAGGGGAAAGGGCATATACAAACGTCTATCTATCTATCTATCTAACTAACTAACCATCCATCCATCTATCTATCGATCTATCTCCACAAAAAATTGGAAGTTTGTAACTTTCTTGCATATCCATTTTGTCGTCGTTGTATTGAAATGAGTTGCAACCGAATTCACATTTACAAAACCACATCTCTGACAACCTTCCATACACTGCCATATACTTATAGACTATCATGTCATATAGTAAGAATATATACACTCATAGACACTCATAGATTATCATCCCATACAATGAAAATATGAAAACATATGTAAACATTGAAGGATTTTGCCAGTCTTAGCAGTATTGCCCAAAATTGAAAATGATATATATAACCATAGAAAATTATAAGTGTCCAGTGTCCAGTATATTGTCACCATATACAGAATAAGTATATATATATATATATGGTAGATACACCAAAAATTTTTTGTAGCATAGAAATATATACCCATTGATATCAAACTATACCCAATGATATTTTGATACACATATCTATGTTGATACTATACTAGATCATGGGGTTATTTTGATATATTTTGATATCGTAGAAATATACCCAATATACCCTATACAAAATATTGATCACACCAAATATCTCCACCCCCAGCCCAAGCATGGCCGCATCGCCCCACCTCCGGCCGCTACCACCTGTTCGCGCGTGGCGGGGCGGACGTCGAAGGCGCGTACCACGCAACCCATGTTCTTCGCCTGCCTGGGGCCAGGTTGACTGGTGGAGATGCGGTGAAAAACCCATGGGGAATATGAATATGGGAAAAAACCATAATGAAAAACGTATGAAAACCCTCGGTTAACTGGTGGAGATATATGGATTTTTTTGGTTGGGTATTGAATTCTATCCGAGGTTTGCACAGTGAACGATTTTGAGCTCCATGCCAGGCACTTGGGATTCATCATAATGTTGTGAAACCAAAAAGGTTAGCCTTCGCTCCTCGCTGGTAAAAGTAGGGATGTCTTGTGATCCGGTTCACCATCCTTGGCCAGTATTCCCATGACTGGTTGGCGGCCGAAATACATTTCGTGCATCATTTACAATCATCATCCCATTGATGATGCGAATATCACCAAAACATACCAAACCAGAGAACATAGGGTATACCGGTATACCCCCCCCATTTTTGCATTGTATTTGTGATCATGTTCCTCATGAAAATGCCTGGTGGATGGATCATGACAGGTCCCGAATGCCAAGGCACTGGATGGCTGCCAGGCCAGCCACTCCGGCTCCAATCACCAGCACCTGCCAGCTTCTCTTGCCAGGACCGGTATGACCAACAAGCGAACGGAAATAAGCTGGGGAGAATCAATGTAGAGAATATTGCAGTCTCTGCAGTGTTAGAATTGTAATTGTTTTTGTCGTTTCTATGCTTCTATCAGGATAGTTGCAGAGCAACTTGAAATTGATTGTGATTGCAGGACAAATTGAGGGGATGCAACCAAAACCATAGTGACATGCTTGACATTTGTGATTTTGATACAGCGTATCTGCAGAACGATTCAAAACCGGAATTCGTGATGGTTAAGCGAGAGTGCATTTTATTTAGAAAAAAACATACCACAACTTTTAAGTTTCCCGTGATACCCTCTGGTAATTTAACGTAATTAGCTATTGAAAATGGCCATAGAACTAGGTGATTTTCTCATGAAAAATTGATAAAAATGGTGATATTTCCCATAGTTATGTAACAGTTTACCAGAGGGTACCATGTTGGATGGATCACTGGATTGGTTGAAGGGAAAATTGGAACCGGAAACCTCTAAATATGTCAATGGGGAAATTCATAGTTTCCGGTGAAGATTTTCCCATTGAAAAACGGTGATTTCCCATAGTTATGTAACAGTTTGCCAAATTTTTTTCCATGAAAAAAATGTGATTTTCCTATAGTTTTTTGTACGTTTACCAGAGGGTACCTCATCCATCCTCCTCCCTTTCCGAGCCTTCGCGGGATCCACCTTCCCCGCGGCGGTGAACTGCCCCGCGCAGAAGCGACCGAAGTGATGGCTGGCCTCGTGGCGGTGGCGGTGCTTGGCTACGTTGAGAATACAGCTGGAACTGCGCTGGGTATGGGTCAAAGCCATTCAAAACCTATGTTTTTTCATCGTTTTTGTCCACTAACATTAGTCATTAATCATGTCTCACAAGCACAAAGCACCAAAAAAAACAACTCGGCACCAACAGCCAGTGTTCCTCTCTCGTGACTCTTGACTCTTTCGTCATCCCAAAATGCTGCTGTTCAGCATTTAAAAAACACACAAGGACTTGTTCAACGCCGGCGGCCTCGACCATGGCGCGGTACCCAGCGATGTTGGCCTGATGTCGCGAGTCATGGGGAATCAATGGGGAAAAATGGAGAAGACACGTGGAAAAGAAAGGTCGTATTGGTACAATCACCATGAAATAGGGTGAAAAACATACTATCCCTATCTACCCTTCTTCTATTTTATACTGGATCTTGATCTATGTTAAATACTCTGATTTTTTGTGGGCAGTTCCGAATAAAAGAAGCACAGTAATCTATCCCCGCAGACCCGGTACCTTCCCTTCGCAGGGTCGAGGGTCCATGGAGCTCAGTACGTCATAGGACTGCGCACGACTCAAAGTCCGGGGCATCTGGTCCTTGGAGAATGTGTTCAAGCACAGGTACGGTCAGTGACTGATGGATTGATCTCAGGGAAACTCAGCAAGAAACTGCGTGTTTTCTGACCACTAAATGTGATTAAATGTGGGGGTTGTCTGCACAGAAGCGGCAAGTAAAATCACATCCTGTGGGCAAAAGAATAATAAACCACCCATGACTGGGAATGGTTGGAATCCCACAAATTTATGGTGAGATCGGGGATGGCTTATTATGTTCTACCATGTTTTACCAAGATTAAATTCAATTTGAATGTTCGAAGCAACACACGGCTGGAACTCCAGTCATGGATGGACTTTTCAGGCAAATGCTATCAAATGCTACAAGGAAACTGATGGCTGTTTGCCCACACAGCTGGAGGTTCACCTTTTTATTGCAAAAACATTTGGGGAAATGTGGGGAATATGAATAAACACAATCATTTAATATCATTTGAATGGGGTACAGACAACACACATGTTTTTGTGCACCAACAAATTCCTAGACTTAAAGCAAGCAAGTAAATAGTCAACCACTTATCAAACAGTCACAAGTGGGAGAGATTCAGGCATGTCAGAGATAGTCAAATACATTTCATGCAAATTCGACATCCAAAGAGTTGATCTTGAAATCAACAAGTACTATGTCAGATGTCTCCAAAAGGAATTTCGGAGAGTTTTTTCCCAGGCTTACGCAGGGGAAATCAGCTGATCTCGGAAAAACAAAAAAAAACGCCAGGTTTTAGCGCAACAAATGGGCCAAGATGTGACACGCCCACTGCTCCCAAGAGTCCATCGCGAAGCAAGTAATGTTCTTTTCCTTGAGTTTCTGCACCAATTTCTCATTCTGAGCGGGATAGATCATGCCTGACTGCTCAGAGCAAAATGCATTGCCAACTGGAATAAATCTCTTGAAATCTCTTGAAGATATTTGAAGATCAGTTTGTCTCAAAGAAAAGGTGTGGGATTTGTGGGATGGTTTGGGATGGTTTGTTGCCTCCCGTGGCAACTATTCCTCTGTGAGCGAAAGTTCATGAAGCATAGACTTCAAACCTTGGAACAATTCCATATCATGAATTCTCAGTACTTGCACCACCACGAGTCCAAAACGAATCAACATGCTTTTGTATGCGCACGGGGGCATAGTAATAACAACATAAAGAAGATATGTCCTAACACAAATGGTATGCACATGTATGCACCATCCACCGCAAAATGTGTACGGCAACACACTACAGGAAATAATAAAACTTGAAGATGCTGGTCAAAACATGGACGACAACCCATTCACTTGTGGTAGCTTGTAACATGTTGTGACCCACCAACCTAAAGGTTCACCCCGGCTGTCTGCCAAAACCAAAGTGCTGAAGAGGATGGTGTCTGGACGCATGTATCGCACTTCGTGAAGACTTGGAGGTCGCACTTTGAAGATGATCTTTGCCTCCGCTCAGCCAGATGTGAGGGTCAGAGTCACCATGACTTGGCATCACTATGTAGAGAGATGGAACATGATGGAACCATCCCCCAAGCTTTCCAATGATCATCACATGTTGGCATGTTTGTGCAAGGATCTTCAAGGTCATTTGGCTCCAGTACCCCAAAAACACAATGGGCAAATCTTGCATAGAAAGTCGCATTCTCTGCACCAATGGCAATATTCACTTGTCTGTTAGATGCTGCTGCATTGTGATGGCCCCAAATGGGTGGCCACCAAAAATCGAATCTTTTGTGCTACGAGTGACCAACTTGCGAGCCGTTTTGCTGTTGGTGTCCCGCTGCGCACTTCCCATATCATCTGCATGGCTCATTGATATCAAGAACACAACCATCGTTCTCCGACCCCGCCCATGGTGGTGCCACCTTGTTCATCACCGCGCTGGCGTCGGACAAAATCTCGGCCCCGGCATCCCGGAAGTCGTCGTCCGAGAACTCCGCGTTGACGCCCGCGCCAGACTCGGCCAGAACAATGAAATCTATGGTTGATGTATGTTGGCTAAGGTGGTTTATAATGAAGTTTGCTATGGTCTGTGGACGTTTGTGGTATTGGTAGATCTATAGTTGGATGGGTTTTGAAACCAACAAACACCACCGCAGGGGGCCCACATTGTGGGTGATTTTAGGGGTCCATTGTTGGAGAATGTTGCTGACATGCAGCATATATGGGATAGGTAATACCATCCGTAAATGGGGAAACACATCTTTCATGAGAAAGTCAGCTTAATAGTCTAGATGAAAATTGGCGCCAAATTAGCTGATTGTACAGGATTTTTCTGGTAAATTGGCAAGGAGTTTGGAAGGGTATAATATCTGTGTAACCATGAGATCCATGAAATCCCATTTCATATGCTGGTTTTGGTCTGTGAACCCCACACACTTCCAGGATTTCCAAGGTGAGATTCAATTTTGACCAAGATGTGGCTGAAACAGGCTGATACCAACGTGTACTGCTGAAACCAGAAAGCAGTTTGTGTGCAAAACTTGCGAGACAGAAAAACAACTATATCGCAACAAGCAAACCAGTCAAAACCAGCTCAATCTCTTTGAAGCACCTTGTGTCAGCAAAATCATGCAACATCCACATCAATCAGAACTCGATAAACCACAATGATGATATATATAATATAATCATTAAGCTTGTTCACTTTCTGTACTAAAGGTAAGATTATTGTCGTGGGGGGCCAAACAAATTGACGAACGTCCCGCCCTTCTGCAGGTCCTATAGCCCGGGCACCTGCACCACCTCGGAAGGATGTTGGAAGTCCCCCTTGCTACAGGGGCTGGAAGTAAAACTTACAGTACCCACTGGCTATTTCACATAGCTAACTGGAAATCACATATTTTGATAGATAAATGTAGGTAAATCATCCATCAAGGGACCATTTTCCATAGCTGAGCTATATATATAGCTATGTTAAATAACCATAGGGTAGCTAGAACTTAGAAACGTAAAGTGCCAAACTCTACTTTGCATCTGAAACTTTTCAGAAGTTGCCGCATCTGATTTGATCTGGACATTTTTTTGACATCAGAGTAATTAACTGGTTTGGGGATTTTAACTTCAACTGCGTCACTCAAAAGTGATTCTGAATTACCTGGGGATCTGTCCATGGTCGTCAAAGTTATCAAACATAATGCAATGCCTACCCCGTTGAACACCAGTTTCAAAAGGCTAGCAATGATTGCGATCACTGTCACCTTCAACCCAAACAGTCAACTTGGAATGTTATGCTCTACTATGGGCTACCCTCCTTGCACCCAACAACAATTCCGCTGGTGCCTAAGCTGCAGATTGCACAGCACATACAGGCTTCACTGAAGAATATTGATATCAAATGGTGATCCAACAAGCTTATCTGTTGGTATTTAATATAGTCAGAATATGGTGCATTTCCTTTCTAGTTGCACACCAGCAATAGCCCAAACCAAACTAGCCAAAGGGCTCGCCATGTCCCAGAGGGACGCAAATATGTGTTTATCTTGTTTTGACAACCGTATCCTTTGACATGTCTGGATCATCTGGATACCTTTCGAAACAAAACAATAACAAACACGATAAGGCCCAATGTGGGGAAGTCGTGACGTCGCAACGTGAGGACGTTGAGTCAAACGTGGACCTGCTGCCTTGCACCCTTTTGCCCAGGCACCACTTTGTATCCTTCGTTCTGAAGCATCTTAATGGACGCCGGTGTGGCTGCCACCCGCTTCTCACTCTCACGGGTGCCGCTCTGCATGGCTGTCTCCTGGCGCACGGTCATTGATGTGGATTTCATCAACATCAGGATTTCAACTGGATGTTATCAACAGAAACGTGGATAACGATCTGATTGGTGTGATTGAAAGTGGGGGATATCCTCCAACTGGCGACTTTAAAAGGTAACATGACGATTCATGAGTGGAATTTAGAGGTACTTCTTTTCAGACAAACACAAATAGTGGGGAGATTCAACCATATGGTGAAAATATCCACAACTCCAGAAGATCATATGTACGTCAGCAAACACCAGGCAACCAACTGAACTCCACCAAAACCAACCCTGGTGAAGCACCCACTGCGTTCTGTGCTGAAGCGTTGAAATAGATAGTAGTTTCAACCAATACTGCTCAACGGCAAATTCCACTTCAACCTTTCACAACATTTCTGGAGTCAGTGAGTCAGCCAGCGGTTTCCTCCAAAACAGTGCTTTGATAAAATTTGTTACAATTGGTAAGCCTCCTTCTATTCATCCACTTGGGGTTTAGCATGGCATCATTGGCTTCCGCCCATGGGGTTCACAGCTCCAGAATCGCACCTTCAGAACGCCCACGATCAAGTCGGAACCTCGGCCGTGGCACTTCGTTGAAAGCAACATTGCCAATCTTAGATACCTTACAAAAAATGAGATATTTAGTTGGTTAGTAGATATTCCCATTCATAGTAAAAGACTAAAGTACTAAAGTATCTAGCCAAGGTTGGGGATGAGCAGGGGAATTGCCATTCTGGGATGATTCCGTCGGGAAAATGATGAGGCTCGGCCGTGGCTTCACCCCCCAGCTGTCAACTGCAATGTGACATGGATCCCCACAAAATAAACTTGTGGCAACCCCAGAAATCAAACTTCCAGTTTTGGAAGGTATAGACCACCCATTCCTGGTGAACAGGGGGTAGTCCATTTCATATACCACATGAATTCACATCATCAAATCATCTTTCAAGACGCAGTTCATTGGTTCAAATCATCTCAATGATGATCCAAGCACATGAATTCCCACATATAAATAAACCATGCAATTCTATATAATTCTCACATATTCTCAGATATTTTATGTTTTTTTATCACATTTCTGCTGAAAACGCCAAGTCACAGGGTGTCGCCCAGTACTCAACGCATC
Organism: Symbiodinium sp. clade C Y103; assembly: GCA_003297045.1. Classification (NCBI taxonomy): domain Eukaryota; class Dinophyceae; order Suessiales; family Symbiodiniaceae; genus Cladocopium; species Cladocopium sp. clade C. The sequence continues at coordinate 119,678 of BGPT01001980.1, read as the reverse complement.
CTTCGGCGACGTCTCCGATGACGCAGCCCTCCGGCAGGTTCAGCTGGGGTTCACCTGCCTCGTAGCCGCCTGGCACAGGGCAGCTAGATATCTCTCTGAGTTAAACCTGGGACCCCAACAAAATAGTTGGTGAATGGATGTTTATGCCCCAGTCAATATGGTAATTTTAGGTTTTGATCCATCCCCATTGGGTACCAAAATTCGGACCTGATGATGCGAGGACTGAACGGTCCCTATGAATAAAGTACGCCAACTTCCCAGATTGGTAACTTCCCCAAATATTGTTTTTTCCAATCATATATTTGAACATTATACTCATGTTACAAGGTGGGCCCACCCAGCCCTTCACCAGTTCGATATCTTTACCACAAGCGGTACCTACCCTATTTATAGGATGTTATAATATTTTATAGGCCAACTTAGCTATCTAAGCAGGGACCCACCTTGTACAACAATGGGTTTCAACATGTTTCAACATCCCCAGGCATTGCCCAGTGAGCCTCTGGACTTTCGGATGCTCTTTGCGCTGCTTGCGCTGCTGCCGCCGCGTCTAAAGCCGCGAAGGCCAAGGCCGCAGAAGGTGATGACTGCGCCAACCGATGTGCCGACATAGCCTCAACAAGACAGAGTTTTCACTGAGATTATATACCCACTTTCATAGCATGGCTAATCTTAGATACCCTATATATATATATCCCTATATTACAGTATGTGTTATTTTTTTTTGTTCAATTGATCAATGTACAGCATACGTGCGTTTGATAGCAACATCTTTCAAGTCTTAAGTGATCCGAAGTGTACTAAGGCATCCATCCAAGGTTATCCCCATATTGTGGAATGTATGGTTAATGGGGCCATGGGGTTGGCCAGCTGGTTGGCAATCTCATCCCCGGTTCATAACAAACACCCCTCCTATCCTCCTCAAATGGTCCCACATGTGTGCAAATTCTTCCGAATCCTTACGAAATTATGGTTTCTGAGGGGGGCTCAATGTCTTTAATACTTGAGGGATTAAAAATTATATGTCAAAACTCACGAATGCACACCGACTTAAGGGATCTTAAGGGCGTATACTCCGGTTACTACCCACTTAAGTACCTCAGTGCACATCCAAGAACCTCCGAGGGGTGTTGGGGACAAACACTTGCAATAACGTATGTCTTTAAAGGTAAGACGTACTGACAAAACATCATGCGCAATGGCGACTGCCGAAACATTCGGCTAAACCTTGAAAAACGTTGGAAATGAATACAGCGCACGGATGCGCACGGCAACAAACATCAACTGTCCGAATGATATTTAAAAATAGACAAGACTTGCCCCATGTTTCATGAGAAGCATTCTGCTTCAAAGGAAAATCTGAAGATGTGCGAAACTTGATATACAACAGTTTCAGCGCTCTGAAAATAGAGGCCGCCAAACATTCAACAGCTTGTCTTCATTTTCCCCACATTTCAGACTCAGCCATTTGGGCATCGAATGTTTTTTCGGATGGCGTCCCTTGGCCCCTCTCTCCACGTCGCGTTTAGGAACCATACGACGGACGTGGCGTTTCCTGCTGCGACGTCGCCGAACTTCGAAGGTGTTGTGAGTTGGTCACCTCGAGCTGAGTTTCGCCAACGATATGGACATGGGATGACATGGGTATGGCTCAAAATTATTAACCCAATAATTGGTTGGTTTATACTAATTGACCATTTTTGGGTACCATAATTTTGAGCCATAGCCACATGGGTGCTATTGGAAACCGACCGAAGCTCCACAGTATGGATAAACAAAAAGGTCAAATCATGAAAAACGACGATCCAAAGATCGTGTCTGGTTTGACAAACACGTATACAGCAGAAATGGGTGTGATTCTTTGATCAGCAACAAACAACACAATTCGAAGTGTCCAACATCTGTGGTCGGTCAAGGGTTTGGTCGCTAGTGGATGGCCTGCAGACCAGAAACCAAGATGGGAGGTGGATCGCGCGTGGGTTTGCAATCTGAAACAAACATTGGATATCAACTGACACAAACATTGCTAATCTTCAGATGTCTTTATCTTGTATATCTGCTTTTTGACTTTGTGGTTGAGCCACCCTATCACCTATCACCCAAAAAATGGAAAACAGGCAGCGTTTTCGCTCTGGTTGGAATGTTGCCGGGCTGGGTCACGCAGCGTCGGCCAACAATTCAACAATAAAAAAAGACTCTATAATTGATGCATGCAATGTCCCGCTCTCAAGAACCATAAAGGAGTCAAATTGATTGGTATTCCAACGAATTGTTCAGTGTTCACTGGCTTTCTTGTAGTTAATCATTTTAGACTCACTAGTTACTTTCCAATCAATCTGGCCAAACTACCCTCTGGCGATCAAAGGTGACAATGGGAAATTCACCAGTTATAACTTGAACATGTTTTCCATGTTTTTCCTATTGAAACCTCCATTTTCACCATTTATAACTTTATAATTGATATCTTTCTTATTCAAACCTCCAGAATTGTCCTTTGCCACACTTTTTCCATTCACCCAGAGAAAAAAAGGTCATTCTGGGAAGGTCCGATACCCAAAGGAACATTGAAACAATGACAATGACGTCACAATTGGGTCGTTGCAACATTATCCAATTATTGATATTACATTGTCATTGTTGTTACTTATTATTGATCAATATTGGATATCCTAGATAGATACTGTGCCATCATATCCATTTATATCCACATAATATCCCCATTTCCATTATCCCGAGTGTACCACCATGTTCCATGTGTTTCCCAATATTTGCTGGTTAAATCAAAATATCCCCCAATGTCCAGTTGTCATTGTCTTCATGCCATTGTAACTCCATACAATGATATAAACCAATATAAAAACTACCCTAAAGCACCATAAACATATAGTAAAAACCACATTTTAAAATGTGTCACCCTCATTGATGGTGACATCCAATTGACCATCACCGCTCCCCAGTGGCCACCTGCCCAATCCACGGCGCCTGTCGGCCGCTGACGAAGGTCTCCGAGAAAACCGACCATCCTGCATTGCTATCCAGCAACGGATTGATTTATAGCGCCAAAAGGATGGAAACACATGAGCTCCTGCGGCCTACTGAAATAACCTTTCAACAATTGGACCTTTTTGGGGGTTACCCTAATTGACAATCTTTTGGGGGGTTCGGTTTAAAAGAATCTATGGATTTTTGGGGGAACTTTTAAAGGGATTTATATATAGAGGGATTGAAAGGGATTTCAAAGAGGATAACCATCAAACATGGAATGTGAACCAGCAATCGGATTAACTTAGAGGAACATTGACGAAAGACCATGGTCTTTACACGCGGAAATATCTTGGGACTTCCTGTAAATGATCCTTCAGCAAACTCTGGGAAGAGTTCTATGTCAACCTTCAACTCCGCACGATAGATGCTTGAATGGTCCCAGTGTCATATCTTTTTCTGTCGGAAACATGGGCAGTGGTCTGATTGGTAAACGTGTCCCAATCATATATATATATATATATAATTATATATAGATGATTCAAAATTGTAAATCGCCATATTTGGAAAGTCACTGAAGTCACTTTATTTTGATGGTTCAACATTCTGCATACCCCAGTTTCACCGTGTGAGCAGATTAAACAACCGAGGCTGGTTGAAGATTTGTTTCGGGGCTCAATATCTACTGGGGATTCTTCCAATCCATTGGAGTGCCTCTTAACCAACCATTGTAGGATTGGGAAAGAGGTTTCGAAACTGCTCGATTGTTGTTGGCAAATGCATCTTGATGTTTCTTATTTTCCCAAGTTGACATATCATGACATATACACCATGGATCAATTAATGTCATCCGCCACATTGGATTTTCCGATAATCACCAGATTTTCCATGGTTCTTCCATTATTTGACTTTGGGGATTTTCCAGTAAGTTGAAACAAAAATGTCAAAAACAATACTCTTGCTTGACTTGTTTGAACGATTACTTGAATTTCGAAAGCTCTTCCATGGATTTTCTTGACACATGTTTTTTTCCAAGGTTTTTCCATGTTCCAATGGGTCCTTCCATTGTTCCAAGGTCAACACTGCCGATTTTGCGTTAGGATCCCCCCAGTCCTCCAGCTACCAGCAGCAGCGATAGCAGGGACGACAGCAGCAGGCCGCGACTTCGCAACCCTGCAAGATGCCAAGTTCATTGAGGAAAAAGATAGAGGGCTTAGCCATACCTAGACGCTCCATGTATAATATATTGAATGTGGGTCACTGTTAGTGCAAATGTTGGTATAATATATATATATATATAAATGCTTTAGAAAAACTTTCAGAATTCAATTCATGAAGATATGTTTTTCGCCACAGACATGAGGATGTAAGTGGGAACAAAGGGGAAGTACCCCACAAACAAATGCAATTGAAGTCAGCCACACGAACATGCCACTGACAGCAAGAATGGAGGTGTATCACTGAATCACAGTTCAAACAAACCGTATATATATATATATAAATCTATCATATAATTCACATTAATTCACACAAAAATGGAAATCAAAAGGGATTAAGTTTGAAGTCCAACCAAAATGCAGAGTGAACAAAAAAACAGTGATCTTCCAAGAAGTTGCAGGATGATCCATAGGTTCTTTCGAAATCTGTGTCTACATGTTCACTTATATTTCAGCTTCACTCAGCCTGCCGTTTACCTTGGATCCCTTGACTGACTTGTGAAGGGAACATGCCTCTAGCCATAATACCTTTGTCATTTCATGTCAGAGAATCTGCTTTGTTTTTCAAGTGAGCCGTTCAAAAATACCCCTATCCGATCTCATTATACTATTTGGCTGATAGGTTTCCCTACTAGTTATGATCATCCCCAATAAACCCGGTAGTATAACCTCCCTATAACAACTAGTCAACGAGCGTATGGTTAATGTCTCAAGTTGTCTTCAAGAAGTTTTACTGACATCTTCCGGTCTCATCCGGGGGGGTGGGGAACCATGTCCTCCAAAAAGTCCACTTGCCGGAATCTGATACTACTTCTCGGTTCATGGGGCTGCTTATTGATGGCGAACAAATACAAGCAAACATGACAGACAACTGACAGACAACCCAACACTAGATATCCATAGTGTGAGTATGTTATTTTTTCCATATGGAGATACCACTCCTCGATGGTGATATCTCCACATTTGATGCTTCATGTCAACAATACTTTGATCATGAATCATGACTGATCTGAACCTTTCAAAACAAGGCGTTCCAAAAAAATACCATGTGGAAAACTACCTCCCCGCGATCACCATCAAGCACGGTAACTTGTAAGAGCGGAATACTGTACATGGCATGGCCCCTGGACATGATTAGAAATCATTGGACATGAAACATGTGGTCTGACTCAGTCATCTTGATGAAGGCTCAAGTAGAAAACCTGATGATATCGATTTTTTCCAATGCTCTGCGTGCATCCAGAAATGAAGGTGTTCGAATTGCACGTGAAGCATTCACAAGAAATGACCAAAAACACAGCGTGTCCTTCTGAAGATGCAATAGCCTTGGAAATGTCCATCGTAATCCCTTTCTTTGAAATTCGGCGAGCTTAATTCATCAAGCAGCCATGAACTTCTAACCACAAACATGCAAGCATTTGCTGGCTGCATGCTCCTGTTTCAAGGTTCGAAGCCAGTTGGCCTCTCGTCCAAATGAGATTATATATCCCATTTGGATCAGAGGCCAACTGGCTTCGAGTAAAATTCCTCAGACGTCCACCGCGGAAAGCGACACTCCCTGTCCCCTGTTTTCATCTGCAATGCCGCAGGTGGATCGTTACAAGAAGGATCATCAAAGTTCGTTTGACGGAGTTGGTATGTTCCCTTCAAAAATGGACATCAAAATACATCAAAGCTCGTTTCACACTGTTTGAGATTTCCTTTGAGCAAAACCCTGTCTGGGATCAACAGCGGCAAAGGTATGTGAATGGCTCTCCCACCAGGAAACTTAGAACAACCCTCATGAAGCGCAATTGGCAGGACAGGACAAGTCCTCCGGATTCGCTCAAAGTACAACAGACAAAGACTGTCAGGTTGCCCTTCCAACCGAAGATTGTCATGTGGGTTTGTCTGGAAATAGGGTATACACGAATCCATTGGTTGATCATTTTCACATCAAAAAAGCAAATTTGGAATATCCCATATATTTTCAGACAAACCCATCTTGTTGTTTGGTCACACCGGTCTGGTTCTGAAGTTGGAGTCGGAGTTCAGTGGCCTTTGACATTTTGGAAAGGCACCCATACCTCCAGATTGAGTTCGAAGTCAAGCAAGAAGCCCCCGCAGACATGCCAACATATGCTTCCTCAAGCGTTTCCAGGTTGCCAGCTGAGCCATGGTCCGATGGTCGAGACTTGGTGGGCACCGTGGCGACCGACGGCTGAAAAAATACATACTCATCACTTGGGGCACTGGGGACGCTGCCATCCATCCGACATCAATGTTCAGTAGAATTTGCTGCTGCGGAGAGAGCTGAGAGGCCAACCAGGTCCCGACGGACGGTTTCACTTGCAGGCTGAGATGTCGCATGTGGTTTTCACCACCTACGACATCGCAGCCTGCAAGCGAATTATCAAGAAAACACCACGCAAAGCTAGTTGCCATCGTTGCCATCCATCTATCTAATCGATGAAAAACAATCTGCAGTCAGAATATTGCTGTGAAACATAGAAGCCACTGTCCTGGGCTGCTGCAAAATCTTTGCACGAGCCAACTGTGGCGAGGAAGCGCAGATGAGACTCCGGCGCTGTCAAGGCCTGCCAGCAGTTTGATGTTCGGCCCGAGGAATCACAAACCCCTCAAGACCCAAGTAGATGCGCATCCCAAATAGTCAGTGGTTCACAACTAACCATACATAACTGGAGCTAGTTCTTGCCACTATTTCCAATTCCAATGTAATATGTGAATATTACTGGTGACTATCCCATGGTCACATTCATAATTTATCAAAATTTATTAACTGGGATCTCCCCCCTATGGGGACCCAAGTGGTAGGTCCCCATCTATGGCTACGCCACTCTTGAGATGCCCCAGGCTGCAAAACCTGGCGCCGGAGGCGCCAAGCTGGGCAGTTGGTTTCTGAAGTCGATTTCTTACCCAGAGTTTTCTGTCTGAAAAGCATGTTATGGCTATGTCGATATTTAGTGTTTCATCTGGAATGTGTTTCTTTTTGACTACCTTACAGGCTAGTGCATTGCTACAATTTATGTCAACAAAAAAAAATGCCAGAGTGTTTCCCAGATTAAAAATTAGGCACGGTGATGTTTCCCACAGGTTTCTCCAGGTTCCCAAGGCTTTTGGGCATCTTTTCTTGGGGAGTTCACCTTGCTGGGGTCAGAACTTTGGAGAGCCATGATATCATTCACCATGATTCAAAGTGATTGTTGGATTCCCTAGATATTGGTATTATCTAAACATTCATTGTAAAGCCATCACGAACTATATTATTAACCATTATGAACCATTGTCAATTGTTAACCATTAAAGTAATTCTGTCTCACTATCATTGGATATTGTGGACAATGGTGAATATCGGATAGCTCAATAGCTCAATGGATAATAATATCATCCACTATCAGTACAATTATTGCAGGTTTGCTTACCCCTCCAGTAGATCAACTGACAAAGATCCAGCATTTTTGTTCGGCTCTTGGAAGAGCCAATCGTTCCCACCCAAATGTTCAGCGATGTCCAGGGTCTATGTTGAGCCACATACATTTACATGCATATTTCAAATGACATGACCGTTTATTAATTTCTCTAATATCATATATCCATGGATATGTACTTGTGGATGTGTTTCACCATGTATTGGATATTCAGTGGTTTCCTGAAATGGGGGTAGCCCAAATCATCCAAGTCATGGATGACCCCTGAAGTATTGACACCTATGATTTTGGAGATCCTCATTTTAGGAAACCACCACATGGGTTTGTCTGAAAATAGGGGATATCCCCAAATGGCCATTGTAATAGGGAAAATGATGACAATCCATTGTAAATTGGGGTACCCTATTTTCAGACTAACCAATTGGGTATGAAAACTATAATTATAGTCATGGTTCTTGACCACCTCTAATTGGGGATGTTTACCCCAACTGCCCTCAAGTATCAACTGATTGATTAAGAACCTGGGTTTCCAGTGCATGGATGATCATCTCAAAAATATCGAGGACTGTATCACCCCATGTTGGTTCCCAGTGCTCAATTGTGACAGGTTACCGACATGTTCAGCGTCCTCACCATTGAGAATGACAGCCATGTCCCTTCCATGGCAGCGAAGGATGCCGACGCAAGCTCGCCGACTCAAACGCGGAGATCGTTTTGCGGAGATCCCAACTGTTTGAACCGAAGGGTGCCAACTGGAATCCTTCATCATCCCAACCTCTTGTGCACATATATATATATATATTACTCTAGAATCATATATTATATGGATGTATAAATATCTATGGACATGCTTATATATCTATATCTATATATATATATAGTTGTTATATATATATATAGCTATATATATATATATATATAAATCCTGGACAAATAGTACCAGTAACTCTTGGTTCATTGACGGCTACGGCCTTCGGAGCCACCGCCCCGGAACCGGGCCTAGGTGCTGCTTCTGTTCCATGCCTGGGACGGCTTCCTGGGACGAGAAAGGCGTGCCGGCGGTCATCCAGCTACCCTCTTGGAATTTAACAGTTTGCTATTGAAAATGCCCATTTATAGTTGATTTTCTCATGAAAAATGGTGATTTTCTATAGTTATGTTGGTTTACCAGAGGGTAAATATCATAAATCAGTTGTATAGTTGTGGTATGATCCAGGTAAATATCAGTTCAACCCAGATAATCAGTTCAACAATCAGATAATCCAGATTCAGTTGTGGTATAGGGTTGAACTGATGGTTTTGACACCGAAGTTTGAGTCTTTAGGGGCCATCCCAAATCCATCAGGGGGCAATCTGAAATGGCGATTCTAACGTAGAAACCACTGGGGTTGGCTTAATTATAGGGAAAACCAGCCAGATTTGATACTTAATCAGCATGCTTCCCAATACATATATGTATATAATATTATATAAATTGAATAATTGCATTTCAGTGGCAATTTGGGGGTATCCCCAACTTTTAGACAGTCACAATGGGTGTACCACAGTTGGTGTAGGGTTTCTATCAACGGCCCACACCTCTTAGGGACTGCGAACTTGGACCCACAGCAGATTCTGTGGAAGCACATGCAGACACACAGAGAAACACGTTTGTCTATATGTATACAGTATATATATATATATATATTTAAAAATGTTCATATGTATGACACCTACATATACATATGTCTATGTAGTATCTAATATTATATATATATATATATGTATGTATGTAAGCATTTTCTTGTATGTATAATATGATATTACACAATATAGAAATTACGTACTATATACAATATGTATCAATAATATGCATACAAACACAACTGCAAATAGTACATACCCCATATCTTCTATTCCAATGATTTCCAATGTAATCCAATATCACTGACTCTCATTCTTCATCAGAATCAACCCACCTTTGCCAAAAGAAAATCTGCACTAACCGAGTCACAGCGAGTGGGTTTCAACTAAAAAAGCTGTTGACAGTATTGAGCCAAACGCTGCGAGTAACTTGTAGCTCGGCCCCATTCTCCCCAGTGTGGCGCCCTTTTTGGTGGTCGTGGTCAACTAGAATGTGAAAAGAGCTTCATCGGAGTGGCTCAGAACATCAGTTTTCAATTCCTCTCGAATTTATTCAAGTAGATATTTCACATGGATATGTACAATGCGTAAGTAATATATGAGAAATTCATACCCTTTTGAAAGTCTATTACTGGATTTTGGCCAATGACAAATGTGCTCCATGGCTTGCAGAATAATCCTCCATTGATAATTAGATGATTCTCCCAGCAAGAGACTCTATATATTTGTAGCGGATGTCGCATTGATCTTTCCGTTTCTAATTGTTGCAAATGCCCCTTCAGTTCGGGGACTGCCGATGTCAGCCATGTTGATTCTGACACCGTCTACCATCTCATGGATCGAATCCTCGCTGGCTTCACGTTTCCACCTGTGTGGTTCATGTTCAAATTCTGCTAAGTTTGAAAACTGCCCATTGGTTGTTCAATGGCTCAATCAGGTTTTCAAATGAGTTGTGCTCTACACCTTCATTTTTGCTTCTCAAATCTGAACTGTCTAGTAAGAATCCACCCTTCTTTCTTTGTTTCAACCTGCGAAAATCATTCCCACACTCCCAAACCGGCTTTTTTCTTCTACGAACCACGATTCTCCAGATGTAAATAAATAAATAAATATATATATATATACATAAACATAACTTTATCATAACTTTATCAAAAGTGTGTATATATATATATATTATATATATATGCCATTATATACCCAGAGAATTCTCAGTCTATTCAAATTCTTTATTGGCCACCGGGATCTTTAGGGACCAACAAAAAGGACCTCTCCCCAGGCCGCAGGCCATCCTGGATACAGGAACTGATCACATAGCCATCCGCCACGGGGATCACGTGGGACAAGCCTGGAGAAACATCGGAAGTGAGGAAGTTTACCCTCTGGTAATCATGGCAATGGAAAATCCGCCATTTATAGATGATTTTCCCATTAAAACTTCCATTTATCGGGGATTTCCAATTGCCACGTTTTATTACCGGAGGGTATACTGAATAACATTTGATTAGAACCTGACATGAGCTAATCAGAATGAATTACAAGTGTACAGAGCATATCAAATGTATCAAATGTGTTCAAATCACAATAGATTGTCACATTGACAAGCAAATATTTCATCGCAATCAATTATACTATTGATTATATCCTAATTAATATATACAACCAATCATTTAACGAATAATGATAATCAATAACACTATTATGGAGGATGGGATATGATGGAGGAAGGGAAGACGCAACCATCTATAAGTACTTGTATATGATATATAATATAATCAATGAACGACAATACCAAATCATAAAACTAAACTAAACACTACAGTATAGCAATACGACTACTACCACTACTAATAAGAACAATAATAATAACAATCATAATAATGACAATAATAATAACATAACAAAACAATAATATAATTGATTATTATAAGAGGCAATCATAGTAGACGACCATGTTTGCGGCAAACCAAGTTAGCTACTCTGACGTCTTTCCAGATCTCGAGGATGTGCCAAGGCATATGATGTCCGCGCTGAAAGACACAACTCTTCCTAGCCGTTCATTTGGCTTTGTCTGAAAATAGTGGTGCCTAAGAAGTCCAATGGTTTGTTTGTCATACTGTGGATGGTTGCGAAATCCTGCACCACATTGGATGGTTGAAATCCTAATGTTGACGGTTTTATCTAAGAAAAACATCGAAAAACCACATTTGGTTGGTTAAATCCATGAAATCCATTTAAAACTGCATGAAAATCTCCGTTTTGCTGCTGGTCAAATCTCCAAATTTCGCCAAACTCCTCCTGCGTCCCACGGGATCCAGCCACCTTCGCCGGAGTCCACCACCAGACCAGTGAGATTGGGACTGGTGGCCTTGGTGCACGGTGACGGTCCCTTGGGGCCCCTGGAGAAATGACGAAGATCGTTGGGTGAAATTGACCGTCATGCACCATAAGAACTATCATTATAGTTGGCTTATGTTGGCTTAATCATAGATAATTAGTGAACCATCTTTTGATGATGATGGACAATGACGAACATATTTTTTGGGGCAAAACCACACCTCAGTTGAATCCACAGTTTGACCCTAAGAATAGCATGTTTTTGGAGGAAAGTTTGACCATGTTTGACCAATATTTGGCAAGGTCTATGTGAGTTGGAGGGGGGATAATAGCTGGTTAGGATTCATATCCCAATTTCCCAATGTCTGGTAACAGATTAAGGTGTATTGATGAAAGTACCAGTCTTAGACGGGTACCTTGCAAAAAAAAAAGCTGGAAAGAATTGCGGTGAGCTTGGTGGGGCTTCACAATATTCCGATGAAAAGAATAATAGAACATAATGGGACATTAACCTGCACTGCACTCGAGTTCCCATCTAGTTGCTTGACCTTGCGTATATCAAAAATGATCTGGGGACTGATATTCTTGTGAACATGCGGTGTATGATAATAGTGAGAGCAAAAAATGTAGTGTGTACTAATGATTATAGTAAAAATAATCATCGTATCAAATAGGTCGGCAAGTGGGATGGTCATGAGAACAGAATGATAGAAATAATTAATTCACATATAGTAAGACGTCAAAGCAACAAAGTAGCCGCTTTAGTACAATATGGTAAGTAAACGTAGATATTCAAGATCTAGTAAACAATTCAGAGAATAAGTCGATCATGCATGATCATTGAGTTTTTGTTGCCGCTTCAGTGCGTAGTAAGTCTTATGTTGGAATATTCATAATATCAATATGATTTGTATAATCTCTAGATCTTCCAGATTCTACGTGATATCTCATGCCAGCAAGTACTTTTTATTCCACTCCAGCACTTCAACTTTAAACCAAGCCCCTTATTTAAAGACATATGTCAAAATCTAGGATAATCCCAGGTGGGACGGTATCTCCGTTGTTTGGTGGGTAAAGTCCCCAGCGATGCTTGGTAAACCCCCAAGGATTTGAAGCGTCCAAATCCCCATGTTTAAATCTTAATCCCCAATGGATTTGACATGGATTTGACATGGATTTGACTGGTTGAAGCAGCAAAACGAGGGAAATCCTCTATAAATGAAGGCAACAAAATGTGGGATTTTCCAGCAAGCCATGAAGCTCATGACATCAGATCTGAGGTTTCAGCTCCTCGTTCCAAACCTCCATCAAGGGCCTCCAAGAAACTAAGAAACAGCAGCGATCACGGCAGGGACCAAGTCTTCATGAAGCCCAACTTAATCACGTTTAGATGACACCAAATATGTCATACGAGTAATATGGCTTAATATTTCTTAATGAATATTTCTTCCTATAGAGCTGATTCTGGATGTGTCAAGAATGGATGCACTGTATGTCTGTATGGAACTATCAATACATCTGAGCCGTTTCCAAAACCTGTCTGATTCATAGGTGGTACTGTTGTGCTGGTTCGTTGAAGTCGGGATTTGAATCGATTCAATACATTTTAGAGCTGAAAGTCCAATTTTTGGGGCGCCCTATTTTCAGGCAAACAGTTCATCTTCTTTTTCAGACAAGACAAGGTTGAAGTAACACAAAGATGATACCCTCTGGTAATTTGTTACATAGCTATTGAAAATGGCCATAGAAATAGTTGATTTTCCCATGAAAAATTGTGACTTTCCATAGTTCTGTTAGTTTACCAAAGGGTAATATTGGCATCTCCGACTGTCACCCGGTGAGGCCCCGGACCCACTGAGCGTACAAGGCCAGCACCGCTTGAACGCCGATGTATAAGCCCTTAACCTTGGGCGAAAGTGGTAGATTGATGGTGGGATTGATGGAAGTTTGGTGAATGATGGTAGATGATGATGATCCAACTAAGACATTCTTGCTATTCTTGGAAAAAACTATTCAATGATCTTGATGATGGAAACATATGGAAACTCTATCGTCAACCGTTCAAAGAAAAAGACAGCAATGGTACAGTTGATGGTAAATGATGGTTCTCTGAGGGCTGCACGTTGAAGGTTTCAAACCTCAAAGTCCAGGCAGTAAATGCGACAAAAAATATATCAACATGTGGGACATCTCATCTTGGAGGGCTTTGAATCCAGTTTCCTAAAATAGGGGTACCCCTAAATCATCCATTTTAGTAGGGTTTTCCCTTATAAACCATCCATTTTTGGGTACCCCCATTTTAGGAAACCCCCATATCCTGACAATTTGAAAATTCTTCATGTCCGAAAATCACCTCCCACAACCCTCACTTCGTCTCGGATCCTCGGTGAAATCAGATGGGATCCTCATGGTCGATGTCATCAGAGCTTCCCAAATGGCAACACCAATAGTTCAACTATTGGGTACCCTCTGGTAAACCATAGGAAAATGGTGATTTAATGGGATTTTAATGGGATTTTATGGTGATCCATAGGGATTAATGATGATCTACCCTCTGGTAAACTAACATAGCTATTGAAAATGGCCATAGAAACAGTGGATTTTCCCATAAAAATGGTGATTTTCCATAGCTATGTTAGTTTACCAGAGGGTAAAAAACCCAGTCCCCTGTATGATTGGGTTTTCTTCTATACCCAGATTGGTCGTTATTCATGCTGCTGTACCAGTTGATGGCAGAAGTATGAAGGCAAAACTTGCGGCAAAAGAACATCAGCATGACAATGACCGATCCACGATTTTTTGTCGATGATTGTGAACATGGCTGTGCTGATGTTGATGAACAGGATCCATGATGTCATGATGATACTGAACAGAGTACAACAATATGTTCTTGTCATTGTTTGGTGTCAACAGCAACATTAGTAGTTTTGGCATTCACGTTGCTGTTGCTGCAGTTCTCGTAGTGGTGGATCCTGAATCAACACAAACCATATCAAACCATACAATTAGTGTCAACCCTGGATGAAGTTGAGTGAGTAAAACCATCTACATGAAACCGATCTAAAAACCACGGTTCCCTGTAAAAATGCTCCCTGAAATCAACCCAATGACCATCGACACCACCTCTTCTCGTTGCAGTAGCCAAAATCATCCCCACAACATATTCTAGGTCGCATGAAACATAAACATGGTTGAAACCACAAACCAGTAACATCCACATTTTGAATGGTAAGATCCGTTGATATTCCAATTTCTCATCATTTTCTGAATTTAAACCAGCATGACCATAGCCAATGGACATTACTATCTAAAACATGTTTTGATCCATTAGTTAATGTCCATCAATATCTATTCATTTCGCATAAGTTCATCTTGTGTTTCAGCCATAGCCATAAACCCTCCCCAACTGTGCTCCCGGCATCATCTCAGCCATCAGCTCGCGATTCTCGGGCGTATTGAAGGGCGGCTCCGTCAGCAAAAAGTCCTTAGCGTCTGTCTTGGAAAAGCGGTAATTTTTCATCAACTAATAGGGGCAGTTCATCAACAACTAATGGGTGTATATGTTATGATTTATTCTACATATCGTGGTTGCAGGGGGGATATAACACCCATGGGGGGATATACTTAGGGTGTATATTCTACATATGGAAGTTAGAGTGTAGGTCCGAAAACCGCCGTGCAAACCACGAAAACCACAGTTTAGGTTTTGGGCATCTGTGAAATTTGGAAGACTCTTCCCACCACTCTATGTGCGATCAGTTTGTCACTTCAGAATGAATTATTCCCAAAATGTACAATGGGATAGGATAAGTGATATAATCGGATGCAAGTACAATGGAATGTAATGGAATGTGTATACATTTGATAAATATATATACCATCTGGTAAATTAACATAGACCCTGGCAGATAGGGATTGGAAGATTAGTTTCCTCTAAACATAACTATTCTCAGGGTCTATGTTAATATACCAGAGGGTATATTGTATATATAGATATTATATATCATGCTGAGTCTGCTGAGTGCTTCATCCCACATATCGTGAGTGGGCCTAACACTGATTCCAAATTGTGTAAGTGGAGCAAACCCACTTATTGTAGCTGGGATTGCAACCTAGTTACTAAATGGATCTAGATGGTGTGAGCGGGTGAACCACCAAGTTCACCTTGGGTGCTTTTGGATATCTGTCAGATCTACCCAATCCACTGGCAGAACCCTATGGATTCTCTACGAAACCTCGTGAGAAAAAACCAAACCACGAGCACTGGCAAGCAAAACTGCAAGTAGATGCCTATCCCGAACTGATTCAACAAACAACATCAGTGTATATCAGTGTATCGTATCAGCAGTCTTGTCTAGCCATGCTCACATTCTGTGTTGGGGAAAGTCATCTCCACACATGGTGGATTCACCAATGGCCAAAATAGTGGGCCTTTGAGACCATCAAACACCAAGACACTCACCAACCAAGCAATCTGTCATTGAATGATCACAGGGTTTGCCCGAAACTAGCATACCCCCAGATTCAAATACATTCAATATATGAAAAACCATGTTGCCCATGATGCAAATTGCCAAAAAACATGCAATTTTCTATTAGGTTTGGAGCAATCCCATTTCCAGCATTCATTGGTGAAATCCATTTCTTCATGTTTTTTCTAAAACCTAGCAAAAAATGGCCGTGGAATGGATATCCCATGCCCTGGGCTCGGGATCTCCGGCGTGCTCCTCAGGGATGCTGCGCAAGTTCCTGAA
This sequence comes from Symbiodinium sp. clade C Y103, assembly GCA_003297045.1. NCBI lineage: Eukaryota > Dinophyceae > Suessiales > Symbiodiniaceae > Cladocopium > Cladocopium sp. clade C. Next base: position 103,337 of record BGPT01001980.1, on the reverse strand, counting down.
GATGGCCTCGCAAAACAACCACCAAATTCCAAGACCCTACCCTCTGGTAAACTAACATAGCTATTGAAAATGGCCATGTATACTGGATTTCCCATGAAAAATGATGATTTTCCATAGTTATGTTAGTTTACCAGAGGGTATATCGTTTCACATCAAATCAATCTCTTTCGCTTCCCCATCCTTCATGGCTAAAACAACCGTTGTTTTTGTTTCACGTGGAAAAACATGTCTGAACACACAGGACCCTTAAATCCAGTGATACATATTCCGTTTTATCAGTTTATCGTATTAGATCCCAATCGGCTGGTTGTACCCCCCATTTTTATCACCAAAGCCTGCTGCAAGAAGCGTTCCATGTCGTCCCAATTTTCTATCCTGACAAGTGTCAGGCAAGCTAGGCCCGCTCGGCGGAAAGGGAGCGGAACAACCCTACCAGGACTGCAGTGACTACAGCAATGACAAAAATCTGCGAACAAACAAATGGTGTCTATGGAAATACATGGTTTTCCTTCCAAAATCATCCGCAGCTAGGGGCATCACAAAACCAAACGGTTACTAGTAAATTGATGGCCCCGGATTCCGATATGGAAAATTTGATACTGGCAGTTTTTGTTTTGGGATACACTATTCAAAAATATTTAAGAGGGATGCATCTACATGGGCGTGGGTAAAAACGGATGGTTGGGGTGATATCATTGGATTGTGGTGGGTTTGAGCAACAACGTTCGTTTGATCGTTGCCACCATCCAAGATTGCAACACCGACAAATTGACAAACAAAAATATCACACATCGTAACCATGATCACATGATCAACATGATGGGAAATGTTGGAATGTGATGATTTCAGGTGAATTGCACCATGAAGTACAAGAACGTTTCAAAAAAAAGTAAACGCAACCATATAATCCCTTGGGTTCCCCAATTTGCATGAAATTAGTTGTTTTGATTCTCAGTTTATTTTGCAAAATTGCACGGGCCAAAGCAACGCGATGGCCTTGCCTTCCTTTCGAAACCGGTGATGACAAGAGATAGTTCGGCGAGTCCTGGATCAATGCATAATACCGTGGCAGGAAAAGACATCGAAAAAATGTGACAACAATCATCATATGTATGGCAAAACTATTCACAAATTAATTGGCGTGCAGGTTGCGTTGTTTGTAATTATTTTTTGACCACAAAAAGTGGGCAAAAAATCAGAAACACGAGTAGTTGTTTGTATTGAAGGGGGAAACCAAAAAAAAATGTCACGACGTTGGATGGGGCAAGGTCAATTTCCTCGTGTTTGATAGCAAAAAACCAAAAAAACTGCACATTGTCAGCCGCCCCAAAAATCGAATGGCAATCCCTCACAATTTTCGTGATTGATCAATCGGGGTTCCTATCAAGATGTTCCCCTTGGCGTGTGAACTTAGCAGGCTGGCTTGAGGCATTGGAATATGAAGACTGTCCAAGTTGGGGTCTGCGATCATCAACCAACCTTGGTCTACCACTTGTAGGCCATATTTTAAGTGGTGAAAACCCTCCTTAACTGATAGTTGATTTCAATCCCCATTAAATCCAGACGCCTGCGCCCCATGATTCACCCATGGCCTTTCGGGCATACGCCTGGCAGTTTACAAGAAGGATCAACGCGTAGCGCGCCGTGGAATTTTCGCGCGCTGCCGCGCGGCCTGTAGGCGAATTCATCGCAAAATTGGTTCCATGCCTTGGGGCCATGCCAACCTGAGTTTGTCTGAACATTGGGTGCCCCGAAAAAGGTGGATGAGAATTATTTTGCCGTGGCCGTTGCCATGTTGGGGTTGTATGCCATTTTCCGACATGCCCAAATGCTGCAAAGAGGATTGAACAACTATATATAGTCAATTTCCACAACGCGGCGACCAAAGCATCTGATCGGATTTAATCTTGATTTCTTTCCAAATCTAATGTCGCAGTGCCGAACTGATAGACCTATATAACATATATACTAACATCAAAATCTTCATGGCTGCTGTAGCTACGTTGATATTCTTGAACGTTTTATCCGCAAGGCAAAAGAATTGAAATAGCCACCAAGCAATGTAAAAGATATCGGTTTGCAAACAGCCATGCATTTCCTGCAATTATTTCATGGACCTCTCCCGGTTTGCTACCCTGCCGTACTCTTTGCACCACCTTCACAAAAACTGCTCTCAGAGGCCACCTTCCCCCGAACATGCGCACACAAACGCAAAGTGCTGTGATTTTAGATGACTTGGAGCTGGCTAAAGATGTCAAAGTCGTCGGCTTTTGTTCCTGAGTAGGCTTGATTAGCCACGAGCAACGGTGAGTTGCGTTTTCCACCTAGACTGCAGCGAATCTACTATCAATACCAGTGGACCTGCAAAAGCCTGACTCTAACAGCTTAGCTTGAGAAAAACACGGTTTTCGAGCAGGTACACGGTCAGGCGTCTCCATCTTCTCATGACATCACTAGCTTCGTTGTCCAGCGTCGTGATATCATGCGCTAACCCCCTGCTTTCTAAATGACTGCGTGAAATAACAGTTTACACACACACACATACACACAACAGCCCCCAATTGGGGGCCGAAACCTCGCTATGAAATATAGATTTTTGCAAGAACACTCCACGCTGCAATCCGACCCAATGCAACAAGATTCGTATGTTGATGCGAGGAAAATGCTTTCGACTCAGGTTCACAACTTCATCGATGCATTGAATGTATTGGGGATCTGGCATGATGTGCAGGGTCTAGCCATTTTCAAATTCTTCTGTTTAGCTAGGTTCGCTATTGTGGCTAGAAATTCCCAATTTACTACGAACCCCCTGTATTGATCTTCCGGTTCGCTATTGCGGCACGAAATTTTGGCGTGCCTTTTTTTACAGGCGTTTTCTTCAAAAAAAGTGGCTGTTTGTGTGAAACAAGCTTAACATCTTGTCCAATACAAAAAATGTTTGTCTGCCATTCAAAAAGGATCTTGTCCAACCCTTATTAAAGAACAACTGTTCAAATTGTCAAGGCACTAGGCCATGCCCAGTTCACTTTAGTAGGTTTGTTTTCTGGGACAATTGCAGCAAACTTTTCCTGAGCTGATCCTGGAGCCAAGAGAAGAAAGAACAAGCTTTTACAAGAGCCATCTCCTCTTTCTCTTCCTTTTTCTCTTTCTCCTTCTCATTCTCTTTCTTTTTCAACTCCTCTTTATCTTTCTCTTCCTCTTTCTCCTTCTCTTCTTCTTCTTCTTCTTCTTCTTCTTTTTCTTCTGTTCTGTCTCTGTCCTTCTCTTTCTTTTGGTTTCTCTTCCTCCTCGTTTTCCTTTTCCTCTTGCTCTTTCTCTTCACCTTCCTCTTCCTCTTCCTCTTCCTCTTCACCTTCCTCTTTTTCATCCTCTTACTCTTTCTCTTGACCTTCCTCTTCCTCTTCCTCTTCCTCTTCACCTTCCTCTTTTTCATCCTCTTACTCTTTCTCTTGACCTTCCTCTTTCTCATCCTCTTCCTCTTTCTCATCCTCTTCATCTTTCTCTTATCACACTTTAGAAACAAAAAATGAGGTGCAAAATGTATGCATGTATGTATGTGTGTTTGTCTGTGTATGTGTGTATGTGTGTTTATGTGTTTATGTATGTTTATGTATGTTTATGTATGTTTATGTATGTTTATGTATGTTTATGTATGTCTATGTATGTTTGTGTATGTTTACGTATGTTTATGTGTGTGTCTTTATTTGTGTTTATGTATGATTATGTATGATTATGTATGATGATGTATGATTCTGTATGAATATGTATGATTATGTATGAGTATGTATGTATGTATTTATGTATGTATGCATGCAATGCAATGCAACGCAATGCAATGCAATGCAATGTAATGTCAAGCAATGTAATGTGTTGTAGTGTACTGTACTGTACTTTCATGTAATGTACTGCAATGTACTGTAATGTAATGGAACGTACCGTAATGTATCTTGGTTGGCTGGTTGGTCGGTTGGTTGGTTGGTTGGTTGGTTGGTTGATTTGTTTGTTTGTTTGGTTGGTTGGTTGCTTGTTTGTTTGCTTGTTGACTTATGTTCATATGTTTGCATGTGTGTATGTGTGTACATCCTCAAGCATGTATGTACGCATGCACGCATACATGCCTTTGTTGTTTGAACAAAAATGTATTGAAACATAGCTGGGTATTACATTTTACATACCCTCTGGTAAACTAACATAGCTATTGAAAATGGACATAGAAATACTTGATTTTCCTATTAAGAATGGTGATTTTCCATAGTTATGTTAGTTTACCAGAGGGTAAGAAACAGATTGCCCTCTGAAATCCCGCGCTAAAAAGGGGGTCATTCACCATGCTAAGTGTCATCTATGATCTGTGGTGATGTCGTTGTCATGAAAGAACAGCAAAATCAAAATGCGTATATATATATATATAATGACCAGAATGTATATTCTATGTCTATGTAATTATATATAATTATATATAATATCATAGATATACGTAATTTTCTTCTGGAGTCTGTTTCTCCAATCTCAGTCATTAACACCCTGGTTTTTGCAATTGTGAGAACAATCCTGTACGCAGGCTGAATCAACATGTCATGAATCTCCCTCAAAACGTAAACAAACTCGATCCTGAGGTATGAAATGTAGGCGTCACCCTTGAAAATAGAAACTCATCAAAAAAGGTGTTTTCCACGAACTCCTACGTTAATTCCCATGATACCTAGAATGTGCATCCTAGCTGGTAAATGGATACTAATCGGCAACTCACTCATAACTTTGCAATTTTGTAAACCTACCAGCCATGTTCTAAGACCTTGTGCGTTCTTCATACAAGTGGCAAAGCCGAGTAAATCAGCTACATAGGTTGTCAAACAGGGTCTACCACATAGCTATATACTTTTCCGGTTGAAGCATAATACCTATTTACATCTATTCGCAACAACATATTTGATCCGGTGGTAGGTTAAATTGAATTGGTGCTACAAGGAATTGTGTTCTATTCCGTTTTTATCTTGTGACCACAGCTCCGATTCTGTACGCAACGTCGCACGGTAGCCATGTTGTTGACAGTTTGCGCTGCTATTTGTTGACATCCTATTCTGACATTTGATCTGGCATTCTATCTGACACAATACCTGACATTCTATTTGACATCACAGTGTATCCAGCATTATATCTGACATATATTCTGACATTTGATCTGACATTTTGTCTCGCATTCTATCTGACATCGTGTCTGGCATTCTTTCTGGCATTTGATCTGGCATTCCTTCTGGCATTTCATTTGGCTTCTTAGTTAGCTGGCATTCTTCCGGTCATTCTTCCAGTCGTTCTATCTAAAAAATATTCTGGCATTCTATCTGAGATATGAGAATCTGACATTTTATTTATTTGGCATTTTATCTGGCACTTTATCTGACATTCCATTTGACATTCTATCTGGCCTATATTCTGATATTTATCTGGCACTTTTCCGACATTCTGTCTGACATTTGTTCGGATATATACTCTGGCATATATTTATCATGACGCTGTATTTGGTATTTCATGTGGCATATATCTGGCATAATTTCTGTAAATCTATCTGGCATTTCATGTGGCATACTGTTCGGGTCCGGGGAGCCTCATAGAGCTGGCCAGCTCGCAGACTTGAAGGGCTGGGTGTGACAGGGTTGTGTGTGGGTTGGCGAAAAAAGCTCTGCGGTGTAATGTGAAAAACTAGAGACCTTGGCAGGTGGAAAATCAAATATCTATATATCTCCATCATGGTGTGGTAGACATGATAGCAAACCAACTTCAATAAGATTTCAATTTTAGCTTTTCATAAACCATACCCTCGAAATGGGGTTTATTGCACTGGGTTGGCCACGTACTTTCAGAAGGATCATCCAGGTCGTACTAAGGATGGGCCATGGATTGAATTAAGCGGGCTGCAAGCTGCAAAACACAAAAAAATAGAGAAAGATGTAATATAATGTGTACCCTGTACATCCATCTCCTGGAAGAAATATGGTTTTGTTTTTTGGCCCCGTGGTCAAGATGCATAGCTACTGGACTTTTCAATGCTACTTTCTCATCATGTCAAACAACGGCTCATTGTAATATCTTCGTTCGCGGACTTCCGCCGCGGAAGTCCGTCTTATGTAAGTTGATTGATTTTGGCATATTCTTTTTTCCGAACTCTCCAGAGTGAAAAAGTGCCATGTCATTTGACCTAGCAAACATGGGGAATTCATTGCAATCCGACGTTCTTTCACTGCCACAGCGCCTTCTTGGACGTATCTAAGTTGGGTTTGCGGGTCCATTGACCTTTTGTCGGAGCCAGAGAGTATCACCATTCAATCACCATTCATCCCCCTTAGATCCCCAACCAAATCATCATTTTTGCTGGTTTAAATCACCGGTTTTGTTGGTTTTCTATAACCTTTCCGTTCAACCTGACTCACCATCATCACTTGCCTCGTCACCAATGTAGAAGTCCGCGTCAGCCAGACTACTGGTGGCACTCTGGCTGATGTGAACGCCTCATCCAGAAGTGGGCTGTACAAAAACTAGAACTTCTGAAGTTCCGTGAGTCTCTGGTTGAACTCAAAACTAGAAATATCATGAAATATCTAGAAATCATATGAACTTATTCTATGGTTCAAGTAATAATGTATAGATATCCAAAAACCAATGAGCACTAAAAACCTAGAAATTAAATGAAATGAACTGATATCTTTCTACATGCAGATCAATCTGAAGCGAAGCGGAAATTCACTGGTAATCAAGAATTTCACCAGCAGAAATGGAGTCATTGTTCGATCTCGGACTGTTTTCCTCACATCATGTGATCATTGGCACCCCGCATGCCAAGGTCTATGTATACCTTGATATACCTTGTATTTTCAAAGCAGGAAATCATCATGTGTACACATCCCTAGGTTCTGCAATATACATATCTGGGTCTCTCTGAAAATGGGGTATAGCTTCAATGAGGGTCATTAAATTTGGACAATGATGATTAAGCATCGGACTTTGGTGTATCTTTTCATACCAACCCATTTCCTGCCTCAACTTTGCAGAATGACACCTCTGAAGACCAACATGAAAAGAGCCCAAAAAAACGGGCTGACAATGGGGTGTGAACGTGTGGACCGCTATCCTTGGAGCTGACTCCAAAGCATCTGCATGTATCCCCATCATGGAAGTCATCATGTATATTATGTTGGCCGACACCTCAAACTTGTCGTGGTGTTTATTTGGCAATTATATATATATGCAACTATATAATAAGCATATTTGCCGCTTACCGATTGTTGCGGGCTCTACATGATCAAAATGTCGATCTCTTCAGTTTGGTCTGAAAATATCTGAACATGCAATGTTTGCTGGTTGTATCATGTTGTATCCCCTGTCAGTTGGTTCAATCACCCTCCATATTTCGTTGTTGGTTTCTTGCTTTGAAACATATTCCTCTTGGATTCGTTGTTTCAACGCATCCCACAGATACCGATCAGTAATACTAATTCCATTAAGACTCTTAAGACTGCTCCCATGTTAAAAGCACAACATTGAACCCTCACAAACCAGTTGACATTGGATACTACACGCCCACCTCCATCTGGTTCCATTGTTTATTGAAGAAGTCCAATGGGTTTGCAAAAAAAAACACAGAATTGATGACTTTGGGGGCCTAAAAAATCCTCAAACCATCAATTTACCATCTCCCACATTAACAAGTTCACCCTAGGTTGGACAGAATTGTCTTCTGGTCCCTTCTCTAGCAGGGTCGAACTGCTAGTTGCTGGGGTGGTAAAGCCTTCAAATAATTTTGGTCCATGTCAAGGAACCTGGAAGCCCATCGCCCAGATTGGTATCCAGTAAAACAAAAATGTCCCCATGTCTGAAATGTCTGAAAAAGTCTATTGCCATCCCACCAACGAACAGTTTAAACATGTTTAAACCCATGGTTTCAAAAAATGGGATCCTTGTAAAGAGACCCTCAAACCCGCCACCCAGGTTGATACACCCAATCAAGAATATTGCGAGGGGGATGGCCTGTGTTTGTTGGGGATGGCGGAAAAACTCGTGGAACCTTGGATCCAAGGTGCTTCCGGTTTGCTTCCGTGTGGCATTGGCCACCACCGTGGGAATCATGAAGGTTGGCTCCTGGGCGGCTATAGAAATGCACGAACATTTGGGAAATGTTGATGGATTTGAATGGATTCTAGTGGATTTCAATGGATCTTAATAGGGATATAAGTTATGATAAAAGGGGGATGTGTGACCAAGATACATGATGTGGGGGGTATCTGAAAATGGGGGGGCTGACCCCATAAACGACGTGGATTTGTCACGACATGGGTTTGCTGGCTATGGGATGATTTTCATCCAATGGGATGACTGCTTCTGCTGCAGCTAAGGCCCCCGGCCACATTGCCGGCGAAGCCCATTTTGGTGCATCCCGAGCCAATGTCGATCACGACGCTCCTGCAATACTGATTGCAAGGGGGTACTAAAGTCCTCCATGTCTTGTTAAAAGACCACAACGTTATGACATGTTAGAACCTACAAGACCAGAGCTTGCCCCCGATTCTAATATTCACAAGGGTCCCTGTTGCGCCAAGATCTTCGTATCAACATCTGATGAAAGGGCTACACCCATTCCCTCATCAAGGAAGTAATCGCTAAGGCTGGACTATCCGTTGGGGAGTCAGGTGATACCCTGCAAATTGGCATGTTTTGATCTCCAAATCTGGATGATGATTTGATGTGTTTTTCCCCACCTGCCAGGTGAGGGTTATTAGATTTTATCACAGCTGCGCGGGGGGGGGGCGCGGGGCCTCCTCCCGCCTCCTCCTCCTCCTCCTCCTCCTCCTCGTACTCCTCGTGCTTCATCTTCGCCAGCTGCAGATCGCAGTAGGTACTGCCGGACTCCATCTGCCAGCTGCAGATCGCAGTAGGTACTGCCGGACCTCATCTGCCAGCTCCAGATCGCANGCTCCCGACTCCAGTGGGCACTGCCGGACTTCATCCGCGAGCTCCAGATCCCAGTGGGCACTGCCGGACTTCATCCGCGAGCGCCAGATCCCAGTGGGCTGCCGGACTTCAACCGCGAGCCCCAGATCCCAGTGGGCACTCTTTGCCGGACTTCATCCGCGAGCTCCAGATCCCAGTAAACACTGCCGGACTTCAACCGCGAGCTCCAGATTCCAGTGGGCGCTGCCGAACTTAAGAATGTCAGATAGAATGCCAGATAGAATGCCAGATAGAATGCCAGAAAGAATGCCAGAAAGAATGCCAGATAGAATGCCAGAAAGAATGTCAGNAATGCCAGACAGAATGCCAGAAGAATGCCAGCTAGAATGCCAGAAAGAATGTCAGATAGAATGTCAGAACATATGTCAGATAGAATGTCAGAAAGAATGGAATGCCAGATAGAATGCCAGAAAGAATGCCAGATAGAATGCCAGATAAAATGCCAGATAGAATGCCAGAAAGAATGCCAGAGAGAATGCCAGATAGAT
>BGPT01001980.1:81517-93815 GCA_003297045.1 Symbiodinium sp. clade C Y103 | reverse complement strand
GCCATAAAGTTTTGCCAGAAAAAGAATGTCAAAATCTGTATCACACTATATTCCAAAGAAAGTATCGTGGTGGGGATCACTCGAAGCAAAGTAATTCAGACATGTCCTGAAACCATTGAAGCACCAAGAGTATCTCCAACATATTCTCCAATGATACTGTTTTAGTTGATCTTGCGCAAAGTGGAATCGGACGTTTGGGCTCGCCCCTAAATAGCAAACATATCCCCTGATTAGAATTATGGATCAGAACTTTGGGCAAGCCATTGGGATGATAGAAACGATCGAACAGAAACACCAATTCTAAAGCCATTGGAATCTTAGACACCATCAGACAGAAGTATACAATCTTAGAAATCATCAGCACGTGTATTTGGTTTACAGCCAAACTTGAAAGGTTTCAGCCAGACTTGCACATCTGCCTTTCCATGGACCTCACCTATAGATGACTGTGACTTTCCCACACTTTTCCACTCAAACCTTCATTGATAAGGGGACTCCCCACTCATTGGATTGGTTTAAGGGAAAAATCTACAGGAAACCATGGATTTTCCCATGAAATCTATGGGTTTCCGGTAAAATTCTCCCAACAACCAATCCATTGAACCGGAAATGACACGAAACGACGACGTGCCTTCGCGCCATGGCACACAACCTCCAAGTGGGCTCCGGATGGGATGCAGCTGATGATTGATGATAGGAAACCAACATCCTAAACTTCAACAAAGAACTTGGCCAACCATCACAATAAATATCCACAAAAAAACATCCGGTGAGGTCGGCCTGTAAGGTCGTATGGTCGACTCTGTCAACTTTAAGGCCAGGACTTCACGGTGACTCCCGATTCAAGGGCGACATGGCTAAATCAGCGTGGTGTCACCGGTATCTGACCGTGCATGTGATGATGAACTGGCTTTCCATACACACATAAACTCGTAGTTAAACAAATCCTTTTGCACAGAGAAGGACATATCTGGCATACTTGTATACAATGTCACTAATCTAAGCCATTGAGGCAGTGATATCATTGATCACGGATCTAGACTCAAGGTAGCCAACCCGACGGTGTCAATAATTTGGAGTCACTTGGGGCTTGGAGTGAGATCAAGTTTTCTGCCGCTGTCCTTCGATTGGGGCGCTGAAAGTATTGAGTTTCCCAAGGTTTTTTCTTGAATTCTGCCTCAAATGCAAAATCAAGTTGAATATCTCAAGCAGTTTACATTTCAAGATGTTTTAAGATGCCGAACCATACACTCTTCAAAGCGCCTCTGAGCCTGAAATGCACAAAATTGAAATCGGCCACAGCAACTGATGGCAACCTTTCCCTCCAATTGATTGATTGATTGGAATGAGATTTTCATAAGTGCAGAAAGCCTAGACAAACACTGGGAATATCTCAAACTGCCAACGAGGAATCATATATATATATATTCATAGACTGATTAAACTTTCACGAAGATACATGATAAACAAACTTAAGGTGTATTTTCTCATCTGCTTAATCTTAAATCTCAGCTTTCAAGTTCTGACCCAGATACGGCCTGTCACAGAAGAGGTCCCCGGGCAGGTGATGGAAATTCTGCCAGAGTCTGGACTCTAGTCATCCACCAATGTGGGCGGCCATTGTGGGCACATGTGGGCACCAACTTTTTGACCCGTAAAAAGCATGGTCTGTACCCAAACTTGACCCATCTATCAGTGAAAACATCGGTTCGATCCCCTTTCCGATGATCCGACTGAAGTTTAGATCCATGGTAAGTGGTCATCTCATCCCAACTATACTACAGTATATATCTTTAATATCTGGGAGTCACAAGGGGCCGCATACCCAACTGACTGATCAGTTGCTATCATTGGTGAATATCACCAAAAAACACATATTTGCTCATGAAGAACACTGCAAAACCAACCCAATTTGTTTAGGAACCACAGTATTCATTTGCAAAACACACGACCATACACCACCCATGTTTGGTCGGCCAAAACATGGCCAACCTCAGATACTCTGAAACACTAACATTGGTCGGTTGGTAGATATTGCCATTTTTAGGCATCTACAGACGGCATGAAAATGCTAACCATCCTTGTCAGTTTTCCCAGAAAACAGCCCGCAAAACCTTGGCACGCCCGCAATTTTGGCCGCAGACTTTTATCGGCCACTCAGGCAGCATGCCGACAGCAGCAGCGCCACCAAGCCCACCTAAGAAGAACATCCCGGCGGCGGATGATGGGCAAGTGGGATGTCCATACCATTTGTATATGCTGTACCCTCCGGTAATCAAACATGGCAATGGAATATCCTCCATTTATACATGGATTTCGCATTAACACCTCCATTATCCTCCATCTACAGGGGATTTCCCATTTCCACGGTTGATGACCAGAGGGTATCTACCTACTCTTCGAGGAGTTGCGGTTTCTTTAGCCTTCTGCCTAATCTGATCATCATCGTCAAGATACTAGGAGTCTTTGGACATACCATCGTGATCAAAATGGGTGGACAAGTGACTCACTATCCTATCCACTTGGGTCAAGCATCCTAAACCTTCAGATTCTACGGGAGAGGAACCCCCCCAACAATCCACAAAACCACACATTTATCAAAAAGGGAATATAACTGGCCATGTGATTTTCTGGATATTTCATGATATTTCTGGATCATCATCACTATATATATATATATATATATCACTCTTCAAATTTGGAGATTTACTTTAAACTTTGCAGCTCACCGCCGAGGTTCACCGCTGAGAAAGCGGAACCCGCTGCCAGACTGGGAATGGGAGGCGTCCTGCGAGATGGTGGCAAGAAACGACGATACACACCAGGGCGGAATCAAAAATACATTCGAAAAGTAGATTATTCTAGATTAGATCAGAAAATTAGATAACATATGATAAAATGAGCTTGGATGAAGTGTGATTATATAAAATTAGATGTAATTCTAAGAATCCCTAAGATTCGAAAATGAAAACCCATTGGCATGGATTGGATGCAGTATCTGATAATATGAGATGATACATACAGTACACAAAAAGAGAATCAGTGGATCCATTGTTTCCATTTCCATCTCTGGGAGAAGCCAACAATGGATCTATGGCGCAGTTACATGTCTAGTACCATGTAGTAGCAATAGACCTACAGATGGCTTGTGGCAACGCTGGCTGCTGGGACACCAAAGCAGATAGCGAGAAATCAAACCCAGGGCGCCGGAGAATCCCCAAGTTTTTGGTCAGAACCCACGTAAAGCAAGCTCCAAAACAGATAGTTTTGATTTTTCTCAAGGGTAGTATACATATATACATAGTATGTTCAAATATGTTCTATCTATATCACAGGGGCTTGTGACATATGTAACACATGGTAAAACTGCATGGCCCTTGGCACCCCTGTCCCAACCAAAGGCGAGCTCCTCACTTTGGCGGATCTTGAGACCACCCACAGGGCGAAAGATGCGCGTGACGACAATGTCCTCCGACTCGGGACGTTTCAACGTGTATCCTCGGCTGGTCCCAAGCTGATGGTGGGATTTAAGCATCAAAGATGGTGGTAGAATGGTGTAATGGGGGTATATAATGGGGATATATATATATATATAGTGGGTAACACCAATAGATACGGTAGATCCAATATCAACATCCATCTCTAAAAGAAATTGGTTCTGTAAACAATGCATAGACCAGCCAAAACATTTGTGGGGTGGTTCTTTCTCAGGCCTATGTTCCACATCAAGTCTTGATACCCATGCTTATTTGGGGCAGTGCTGATTTCTCTCATGGCCAAACTTATATTACCCCTTGAACAAGTTGAATTTCACTATGGTATCAAATCCTCCTTTAAATTGGCCACGTTACCTATAGCCATGAGGAGGTTGTTAGTTTTGAAACCGCCATAATTTGCCCAAAGCAATCCAGTGGATCCAAACTCCTAATATTGAGATATCTTGAGTATGTCAACCGCTTCAGCATGATGATGGAACATTTAGAAGATGAGGTTCCAAACGGAACAGTGGTGCTATTCCTGACTCCTTGGATAATCATTGACTATGCCAAGTCCAAGTTTGGCAAAAGAAATATGTTTTTCATTCTAAAGGTAAGACCTACAACACAGGAATGTCCCACTGTCCGGTGCCTTATTCAAACTACAGATCTCTCTCTGACTGAGAAGGTACAGAGGTTGATGTTTGGGGTATCGAAACAATGTAGTTTGGGTCAAAACCTTCTACTTGGGCATGCAGTTCCACTTATAATTTGCATATTCAAACATAGTTTAAGTTTGAGGGGTTATATAGTTAATACCAACTTTTGCAGTTTATCACCATGGCATACCACGTCTATGCATATGTCAACAACCATGCCACTGCACCTCCCAGTATCCCTGGAGATCAGATCCCTCTGACCAGGTCCATTCGTTGGATGTTCATCCCACCGAGCGACTTTCGCGCAAGGTACCCTGCGTGTGCGGGAAATTGCAGCTTCGACCAGATAGACGTTGACTGTTCGGCATTAAATGAACGCCTTTTATAAAGTGACCAATTTTGACCTGATGATTTGTCAAACTTAGCCACTGCGGTTTTTCCATGTTTTTCCTGATGACTTGATGATTGGACGTCCCCAAGTTACAAAGAAAGGATACCAAGTTAACTTGGAAATCGTGTAGCTGCGGCAGAGATTCCAGCACAATCCAACAGTGAATCGATTTGGCTTTGTCATTCAAAACTGCAGAAATGTTGCTGATGTATCAATAAGAAAGCATTAAAATACACCTTTCAAGCGCACTGAAATGCCGAAACGTGCCGGTAAATCCCCCTGATACACTGACATTTGGGTCTGAGAATAGAGTAATCATCTAGGTGCCTGTTGCATCCTGTTGCTTTGTCATGGAGTGATACACCATTTCGAGACACACCCAGCCCAGCCATCCGCGAACAACTACCGCACCTCGTCCTGAACTTCAAAGCCTCCGAAGGAAAGCCAGCAGGGAAAGCCATGGGCAAGCTATGGGAGCTACAAGTGTGTTGAAAGTTCATACCAAGGGTCTTTAGCCATATTGTAGAACATTTTGTGGGATATAACTTAATACCCAACCAATATGGGAATATTTCATGGGATACATAGTTAGTTGTGTGATATCACATATGAGGATTCTGCTGTGTATCCGAAAATAGGATATTCTTGAAAATGGGATGTGTTTTACAGTTACAGTGACAATTACAGTATATGATTAGGCAATGGATGAAATGGATTTTCACAAAAGAATCAAACAACTCCATATCAAGGATAAGATGATTTTTCCAAATGGACATGCAAACCAACATGGGTCTTACTTGTTTTGCAAGACTCAACAGCCATACTTCAATTTCAGAGTTGCACCGATTCAAATACATCGAGTTTTGCTCCAAATTGGATGCCACAAATGACATTTGCTTCTAATCAAAACCAGCTGTCCACTAAAACTAAAAAGTGTCGACCCATCCGCAAATCACCATCAGCTGGTGTCCCCAAGTTTTATGTTGTGAAGTTCCCGCATTCCCTTGCAGGTACTCATTGGTCGGTGGGCTGCTTAAAAATAAATTGAAATCCAGCTGCTATCAATTCTTGTGGGGTAAACCCACCCTGTAATTCCTTGGCATCCACATTTACGTATGGATTAAAATTGGGACACCGATGGAACCACAGACCTGTTCATTTTTAAAACTTCACGCATCCATTTAGGAGGCTGACAATGTTGACCCATATGGTTGACTACATATATACTGATACTGTATATATATATATATAGATATATATTCCATCATATCATCATGATATGCCACTTGTATCCCCATAACAGTTGATTTATACCACCCAGTTATATCCCCTATATGGTTGGAAATTTATCCCATCATATAGGTCTATTTATACCTATTATATCACCAATTATATCCCCCATTATCATTGATATACCCTCTGATTATCTAACATAGCTACGAAAATGGCCCATAGAAAAAGATGATTTCTGATGATGTACCTGTGTCAAATGGTGATTTTTCCATAGCTACGTTAAATTTATTACTGGAGGGTACCCTCTGGTTATTTAACATAGCCATGGAAAACCAGCATCTTTAATAGGTAAATCACTATAAAGCATCTATAATTGGGCCATTTTTCATGGCTATGTTAAGTTGCCAGAGGGTATATCTCTCAAGTTGTTGTGGCCCACCTATTCCCCAACGACGTTGAACCGCAGCGTTGCGCAACTCCGAGATGCTCTGCAGGGAGGCCCAGCCCTCACCACGTTGGAAGAGGCGACACTTCACCGTCAGCGTGGTAGTGGTTTCAAAGGCACTGAGCATGAACTTCTTTCCTGGGATTTTTTGTGGTTTAAAGTTTCATGGGAATATCAATGGGCATATATGGTGAATATAATGTTGTAAAATAAGGATGACTATCATGGCACAATCGCTACAACTTTTATCTTTTCACTGTAAACGGTGGTTGAATGGGACTATTATGTGGGATCTGACCAACAACAATTGGGTATAGATGGGGATCACCATGGGATTCTAATCCTTTAAAGTGGGGACACACGCCCTATAAATATGACGTCTTTCCTGAGAAATGGTTGGAACATATTTTTTTTGGCATCTATACAGGGTGATGCCCCAGTTCGGTAGCTAAGTTGATGCAAATAACCCCCATGAACTGTGGAGAAAAACTCATCATAAGCCCTACGAGTAGCTTTTGGAATGCAACCTATGGGGCGGCATAACCGACTGTACAGTTGCAAAGGCTTATGATCTGATCATGATGATATTGTGATATGATGTGAAAATGAAGATTTATCTTCAGCATCCTTATTCTCCTCATCATCAGAAAACATCATTGATTGAACGTGTTGATTCTTTTGGGTGCCAAGGAGGTAGCTATATTTTGGTCACCTGGTAGGTCATACCTGGGATTTCAAAACAAAAACAACTGCCCATTGAAGTGGCCTTGGCTTCTTCATCTACTTTTGCACTTTTTGAGCGAGAAAATCCCGCATCAACAGCCATCGGACCCTCCCTTGGAACTCCTAGGAGCTCGTCCTCTTCTACCAATCTTGGGGGCCGCCAAAACCCTGGTACCCAAACGGTACCCTAAATAGTTGCTTAATGGATGGTTATTCTTCTAACTATGGTAATAATAGGCTTTGACACATCCCCATTTCCTTTGACTTCCGTTGATTTCCTACCAAACCTCCTGCACCAAGTTTCTCTTGTTGCGGGTCTCCTTCCTCGGTGCTGGATGGGATGGTCATCCCCGAAGGCCCAAAAGTTCTGATGGGTCTGTCTGAAAATGGGGAAAATTGATGATGATTATCCGTGATTAACCGTGATTAATCAGTGGATTTGGGGGTACCCTATTTTCAGGTCCAAAGAATTTTCGAACAAATCCACTTGGAAGGCGGTTTCATGATCACATTGCCGGAAGATGTTGGCCATCCAAACATGATGAGATGGGGCTTGGTTGGCCATATATGGTCGCTATCAGTCCTCCAACGTTGATTTAAACTCATTGTCCATTTGTGACATCCCCATCGTGATCCCTCCTTCTCTCATACCTCTTGGTTGAAAGTTGAAACCATATTCTTATCAGCATTCAGTATCATCAATTTCTTGCCCTCAAACACGTAAACAATAGTGTGTATGTACACTTAGTATAATTAGAATTAGATATATACACACTGCACCTGTAGTTAAATATGACTTATTCTCCGTTTCTTCCTGGTTCCAAGCCCATGCAAAGTGAGGCCCCATAAATATGTGGCTAAGTTGACTTATAACTTGGTTACCTACCTACAGGAACGATGAGGGATACAACATGATACAACTATATAGTCAATGGATTTACAAACCAACTTACAACCTGGGGACCTCACCACAAGTATCCAAAGGTCGCCCATGCCGGCCACGATGCTCCACTTCAGCACCACCCAACTCGATGGTCGTGGAGTTCTCCCCGAAGAAGGTCCTCAACACAGATACGTCATGTGGCTTTGAAAGGCGTTGGCTGATGTCTTTTTGGATTATGTTTAAAGGAAAGATCTCTCCGATGACCATCACGAAAGACGATTTTGACCAATCATGAGTCAATCCATGGGTTGCCTTGAGAGCAAGATGTGCAGGAAAACCTGGTTTTTACCATCCGCATCCATCCGCCATTTTTGGGATGATTTGTCTCAGGGGGGTGAAATACCAAATCTATGGACATGTTTAAAAGTATGGAACTGCATGGAGAACTCATGTTCTAGCCTCTAAACCATGGGATGGAATGGGATTCTAGATCCTTAGACAACCTCATTTCGGAAACTAAAGAAAACTCAATTTAGAAACGCTGTGGA
Organism: Symbiodinium sp. clade C Y103; assembly: GCA_003297045.1. Lineage (NCBI taxonomy): Eukaryota > Dinophyceae > Suessiales > Symbiodiniaceae > Cladocopium > Cladocopium sp. clade C. The sequence goes on along the minus strand of BGPT01001980.1, from coordinate 85,457 downwards.
CATCGTGAAGATGAAATCATGTGCAATACACCAGGACGGTTGCGAAAATGAGATTTACCATCACCATAGGCCCAAGTTGCTGGGTCTCGGATTTCCAACACTGCCACAGTAATCTCGAATGCAAATTGTGTGGAATCAGCCATGTGGAACCATATCCATTTTTGATGATTTTTATGGGAAAAGTATTAGTAAGTCATGCTGATCAGCGGATGCTGCTGTGGCTAATCCCCAACAAATGAAGATCCCAAGGCTATACTGAGGTGGCCTTAAGCAACTCCCCAGATCGAACTGGTTTACCACCACCTCCCTACGAGCGGTCCATAAAACCCAATGGCTGTGTCTGAAAAAGGTTCAATTACACACACAATCTTGCAATTTCTAAATAAAATACAACATATTACATATGTCTATATATATATATATACATACAGTATATACCATTAATTGTGATTACAGTGACAAAAAATATATGCTATGTGAACAAAAGCGTGTATATAAATGAAACATATTTGAAAGTTAATGTTAAACACTATGTTTGCAGCGCTTTAAAATCTATGTATACATATACATGATGTTCATCAATACTATTAGAGCAACATTGCAAGATGTATCATATAACCATGACAAATTGTCATGACTTTAATTCATACTAATTCATATGTTGTATACATTTATGTTGACGTATTTGTTTGATTTTGTTTTACTATTATCACCATTCTGATGATTAACTACTGGATTTGAGGGTCTTCCCCTAAAAAATCAAACAAACTCAGCCGGCCCCTGCAGCTGCGCTGCTTATCTTTCACAGTGAGCACCCCTTCATCCACACCTCGGTTTCTGAGGGCAGGGGGTCGGACCAACGTCCTATTTCTGCTGTGATGGCCGTGTTTCCAAAGAAACTTTTCCAACACATTCCAAAAGTTAAAAATAAGAGTTTGGGGCCAATAAATGACAAAAAGTAAGTGGGTAATTAAAAAATTGGGATGATCTACATCATATGCCTTCAATTCTCAGAACAATGCCCGGATGTTCGCTTTAAATACCCTTTTGAGGGCTGGTCGTCCGAGCAACTGATGAGGAGTTCCACTGGGATGCGGTCGATGATCCTGCGAGGATAGATGACCTACTGGCATCCATTGTGGCATTATAAACATGAAGAAAAATTAGGGTTGCCATAAATAGGGGATCCCAAAAAAACGATTGTTTATAGTGGAAAATCCGATTAAACTGATTCAAATTCTATGATTTGGGGGCACCCCAATTTCAGGAAACCTCCGCATGGCAAGATATCATGGAAAAAACACACAAACTAAGGAAGGGATATATTGTAGTTCCTGCTCCCTAATATGAAACAGCCCCCAAAAACCATGGCTGCACATATTTGGGACCATGCAGGGGGTGTCTAATATTTGGGTGGATCGATTTGATTGGCTTAAGAAACACCAACAACTACAATCACACAAACTCAGCATAAGAAAATCGCCAATAATATTAGCACTTTCCGAAACTTGTCTGCAGGGGCCACCATTCCCAATCAACCCAACTGCCACGGTGAAACGCCGCGTCGTACCAAAAACCCGGTCCCAGCAACGAAACCAGGCATGCCCAAACCCATCAAATAAGGTCTCATGGACCTTAGCTCCCACGAAAAGGTGTGAAAACCTACAAATAATGAGAAGGGTGAACCTGTGGATGTGAAGGAAAATTGACCAGCAAATCATGATGATGATGATGATGAGGAGGAGGAGGAGGAGGGGATGCCAACGATAACAATTAGGAACACTTGCGCAACTACTGGGCCGATAACTTTCTTTCACCCAGGTTTGGTCGCAATAGCATACCTCCAATTAATCGTAAGTAAATTATTGGTGCATGGCTTTGTGAGTGAGCCATCACTGAATCCAAAATGTGAAGAATCAAACCGCAATACTACTAGTTAGTGTATTTATTGTAAATATTATATATATATATATTATATATATATATGTATACTGTACATATATTCGGATATATAGCTGTATGTATATACATATTTACATATGGGTATATATATAATTATATATATATATATATATTGGTTTCAAAAGTATGGTGAATGTGGTCAAATTAATCCTAACAAATTAGTCAAGATGAACCCCAACATGAAAAAAACGTTTCACTCGTAGAATATCTGACCAGGATGGGAAGCCGAAATGCCACGGTGGGAACCATACGGTTAGCAGTTGTTTGATGATAAGTATCCCGTGCATTATGGGATGTGCTTTCATATGACCACCATACACAAAGATAAACTAAGTAGTGTCTAATCCCCCCAAAAAACAACACTTGTGCATTACGCATGGCTCAACAATCTATGTGTGGTTGGATAAACCAAACAAAATTCAGATAGCCAAATCACTGATATTAACACATCCTATTTACACGAATATATCTATAAAAGACCATCGCTTCCCAACTTATATCCTCGTATGGTTGGTTTCATCCCACTAAGTCCAACTGTATGTAATTATACTTCCTATATTGGTTTGTTATATCCCATGATCTCTCCTACCATATGGCCATCCTCTTGAAAACAGCGACCGCAATCCCTAAATGCTTGGGTATTTCCATGTATTTCCATATTTTCCCTACTCTATCTGTATCCTGCTATATTTATTGCCCACATGCTTCATCCACCAAGTCTATCCAAACGCGCTTCGAACCACTCACTGCTGGAAGAATCCAAACGCCAACGTCCCAAAGGGCGCACCGCAGGGCCTGATGACATTGTCCATCAAAGTGAGGGAAAACCATGGGAAGTGAAGCAGAATGATGGGCTATTGATTGATTTGCAACTTTTGATAGTATGAATAGTTTTGTGGTTTTTTATGCTCTTGTCTATAAATTCTCTGGAACCGCTCTTGTTTTACTTCTAAATGCTGAAATGTGCATAGCAAACTATCAGATATGACTCAAAATGAATTCAATTCAGGTGTGCTTGTGAGACCATTTATCTATTTTTTTCTCGTAAGGGATGATTCAGGTTGGAACACAACATGTGAGTAGTTTCTGGTAATCTCACATAGCTATGGAAAATGGCCATTTATGAAGGATTTGCCTACTAGACATGGTGATTTTCAACAAATTTCAAAAGCATTCTAAAGCTATATTGAGCTACTAAAAGGTATGTGGGATCGGTTAATTCCCGCCTGCATCGCAGCGCTCATGGCCACTGCCCGATCTGCCCCTGCCACCTGTCGCCCAAGGAACAGCCACTGGCACCAGGGCGCAAATCAAGGTCCTGAAGTGCCCGACCCAGATAACGTGTATTAAACCATTAGTATGACCCATCTAGGGGAAGGTTTTCTATGTCAATATATATGGGGGTTGTTCGAAATCCTTGTTAGATTTTCACCTGATTCAAGTCCTTGCGCTTCGCCCTTGCGCGGTCTTGCGCGGCTGTGGTTTTAAGNAAATCCTTGTTAGATTTTCACCTGATTCAAGTCCTTGCGCTTCGCCCTTGCGCGGTCTTGCGCGGCTGTGGTTTTAAGCATTTTTCATGCTTAACAGCATACCAAGCTGTCTGAGCTAGCAGAAGAGATAGTAGTGGTAGTAGNTTGCGCGGCTGTGGTTTTAAGCATTTTTCATGCTTAACAGCATACCAAGCTGTCTGAGCTAGCAGAAGAGATAGTAGTGGTAGTAGTAGTGGTAGTAGTAGTAGTAGTAGTAGTAGTGGTAGTAGTAATAGTAGTAGTAGTAGTAGTACAGTAGTAACAGGAGTAGCAGTAGTAGCAGCAGCAGCAGTAGTAGTAGTAGTAGTAGTAGCAGCCAGCAGTAGCAGTAGCAGCAGCAGCAGCAGTCTGTGGTAGCAGTAGTAATAGTAGTAGTTGAGCTAGGGCACGGAAAATAGACGTTTTGACTGTTTCAGAGCTGTTTCAGACTGTTTCAGACTCGGTTTTGC